>JAOVVA010000033.1:5802402-5826490 GCA_028565275.1 Leiocassis micropogon
AACGTTTGTATCATGTGCTTTTTCTGGATTTTTGGTTGATATTCTGTCTCAATCCTTTACCATAAACCTATGATAAACATTATAGACCCTTCATTTCTTTGTAAGTGGGCAAACTTAGAAAATCTGTAGGGGATCAAATACTTATTTCCCCCATTGTATATACAGTATATATTATGTCTGACTTAAATCTAAATTGAGGTGCATAAAAGTGCATTACAGTAAGTCCTGGTTGTTAGAAATTTTCCTGCTCTGCACATCGACTATGAAGTTTGTTGCCCAGAAGATGAGTATGATGTATAACCGGGGGCCAAAATCCACAATCCTCATTCTCTGTAAAAAAAAAGAAAAGAAAAATGTATTCCAAAGTTCAGCTGAATCTTCAGGACTCCCACTGATCTAAATCCAGTTGGTATCTTTCAAAGTTACAGTGTATTTAGTACAAATAGCAGTATAGCTAGGTCAGATTAGCCCTTTGGCTAGTTTGAGCTGAATTTTTAAATGCCTTTTTAGTATAGATCAAGTGTTGTGGAATTTGGCTCTGGTTACTTTTACTGTACTTGCATTCCAAATGAAACATTTCATAGATGGTGTGCAAAGCATATAATATATAAATCACTCAGGCTATTTTATAGTTAAACAAACAGGTTATGACTCTTATTGTATACAATTGCCGAGAAATGATTTATCATTGTAGTGTATAATTTATAACTGATGAGGACAGGTTGCCTTTTTACTCTGTTTCCTCTTAAGGTTTCTTCATTATGTCGTCTCAGGGAGGTTTTCCCTGCCAACACTGCCTCTGGCTTGCTCATTAGAGAATTTAAATATTTATTTAAAAAAACTTCATCCATGCATTTGTTAAACCTGCTTAATGACAATGTGTATTATTAAATACACTACACTATATAAATACAATTAAAATGACTTGACTATCTATGAAATATTTGATTAACAGTCTATGGGAACTTGTTTTTTTTCACACTGAGAAAATATTATGCAATTTAATTTTAATCTTGCAGTTAGAAATGAAGGTTTTTTCCCCCTTACAATAGACAGGAGCTTACTAAAGAAGATGAACTTGAATCATATAAACTTGAATGTGAAAAATGCTTCAAAAATGTAAAAAATGTTAAATGTGAACTTGAATGTGAAAAATGTTGTTAAAAAACTTGAATGTGAAAAATGTTTTATATCACAGTTGCAACATTTTTATCAAATTGTTTTCCGCTCTGAGAAAAATACTTATTAATATCATAAAGTTAACAAAAAAAAAAAATCTATTTAACAAGTTTAGTGAGTTATATCTCAATCCCAGCTGAGAGATAATTCTATGCAATATTGTATCATAAGTGGAGGAAATGAGGTTCCATAAATATCAGATCCACTTCCTCTTCACTTCCTCTTTTTTATATTAAAGACAACATATGCTTGATTTTAGAGTACATTTCCAGGCTGCATCGCTCGTCACTGTCATGTTAAGATTCTTGATTAGTCCCTAAAGTTAGACAAGCATGTGTATCCTGGATTGCACATTCTGCAGAAATCATCACCAACAGCCATCCTGTGCCAGATGTTCCAGACACAGACAACAGAATATGATTATATCCCTGGGATGACTTCAAAGTAGAAAAATCATTGAGCATTCACTGTTTCTAATTTGGATAATATCAACTACATGCAATATTTTACATCGTCTCCTGCAAAATGCAATAACATGCTTTCCGGCATGGAGAAGACCATTCGTCAATGTGGCCTACATTCGCGGTTCTTCTATCTTGGGGTAATTACGCCGTGGGGGTGCGGGAATGATGTTTCATTTTCATTTAGCTGCTGCCTTACATTAAGTGAAGGAATTAAGAGGCTGTAATTGTGTTCCCATTGCTAACAGCCTGTGAAAGCAGAGTTGCAGAAGCAGCAAAATCCAACTGCAGCTGACCCAAGAAAACACACTCCCTGATGAGCGATCACAAGAACTTAAAGCCATAGCTCAGTATTTTCTGATTTGAACTCATTTAGCTTTTGCAAGGTTAGTTATTTTATTGTTCTTGCATTACTCCAGAGGAAACAAAGTCTAAAACCAAAGTCTAATATAATCTCAGTTATTATTTTCTATAGGGTTTAGATGAGCTAATTATGTAAAAATAGATAAAGTTGTAAATAACAAAAACAATAATAATAAAAAACAATAATTTATTACTTTTCAAAGTTAAAGGCTTTTTAAGAAGAAAGAGGGAGAAAACAAGAGGGGAAAAGAAAGAGAATGTTGCAAAGAGCAAATCTTTTATTTTCCTTTGGTATAAAATAGACATAGATAAAGTGCAATAAAGCATAAAATCATTTTAATTATTTTGTTGAAAGAAAGAGAGAAAATGCAAAAAATTAAACATTTTAATATTCCAGTTTGCTTCATTGAAAAAGATATAAAATATTATATGAAAAAAACAGCAAAAGAATGGAGAATGGAGAAAAAGAGCAAAAACGAAAAAGATAGAGGAAGTAGGTTAAAACAGATAGAGAGAAGAAGGTGAATGAGATCAAAAGAGATAGAGAGAAAACAGAAAAAGGAAACAAAAAAAAGAGAGGACTAGAGACAGAGAGAGTGCTAAAAGAGAGAAATAGATTGAAAAAAGGAGTGATAGAATGAGAGCAAGAGAAAGACAGAGGAATGGCTAATAATATAAAGAAACAATTGTTTCAATTTTGTTTTTGTTGAAAAAGACGAAGAGAGAATGCCAGAGAAAAAGATTTTTTTTTTCAGTAAGTCAAAGAAGGAGCAGAAAAGAGGAAATTAAAAAGAGAGAAGGTGAGTGAGAAAAGGAGGAAGGGGGGGGAGAAAGAAAGCAAAAAGAAAATAAAGAAATAGAGACATACTAACAGAGTTATGGAAATAAAAATAGTGACAATAGGAAAGCAACCGTGAAAGAAAGTGAGAGAGCAAGAAAAATATTTCATCAAGAAAAAAAGAGGAGAAAAGAGAGCAAGAATAAAAAGAGACAGAGAAGAATGAGATTAAAAAAGAAAGATACAGAGAAGGTGTGTGAGAGAGAAAGAGGTGAAAAAGGGAAAAGCAAAAGCCTACAAAGTGCCTAAAGATACAGTTGAAAAAATATTGTTTATGTACAGTACAGTAATCACTTCAGCAGCAGCTCATTTCCCCTCTCATCTGTTCCAACTTTTCAGCAGTCAACAAAAAACAAATACAGAACAGAGAGAGAGAGAAAGAGAGAGAGAGAGAGAGAGAGAGAGAGAAGGGAAAATGATATGAAAAGAAAGAAAGTGATAGAGAGAAGGAAAGCATGAGAAAGATGGAGATGACAATAATATATAAAACTGATTATTTTAATTTTGCTTTGTGCACACACACACACACACACACACACACACACACACACACACACACACACACACACACACACACACACACACACATATAGAGAGATCAACAAGGAACAAGTGAGTGATAAAGAGGAAAAGAGAGCAAGAATAACAGTGAGAGGAGACAGAAATGCCTTGTTTTTTTTAAACAGACAGATACTGTAGACAGACAGACAGAAAGACAGACAGAATTTTTCTATTAATTATAATTTTTTTATTTCGCTGAGTTAATGACAGCTAAACTGTTGCTGATAGTTTGAGTAATGGAACAGTTTTCATGAATCCTTCTTGGTGTGTTTCCATAGTCTCAGGCATTCATACATACAAATGAACGTTCAGGGCAACATAATGAGCTTTTTATACGACTCAATTCAATTGTACCCGACCGAGTGTTTGTCAATTTCACTGTTGCTGCAAAGTGACAAAATGCAAAATGCCTGGTGAAAGGCTAAGCAGTAGACTTTAATGAAATCCACTCTGGACAGAGGAAATGACATGACTTAAAGAAATACACGACAACAGCTACAGCAGGAACAAAAATCCTGGAGCAAAAGGTAGTAATTTTGTCATGACAAGAGATTTGGGATTTTAAGGGTCACCAACACAAGACTTGTGTCTGACTGATTGAATTGGCTTGTGAAAGAATAATTAAAATTGAAGTGGCTTGTTGAAAGAATAATTAAAATTGCCTCGTTTTATTTATTCACATGCTCAATGCTCGCTGTTAACACTTAACTTTTAACATTTCACATCTGTGGAAGTCATGACGGATGAGGTGAAAAAAACACAACAAAACAAAACAAAAAAAAGTCAAATATGCACTTCATTTTTTTTGTTTTACTTTATGTAACCACAGAAACAGCTGAAAATAATTTAAGATTATTTCAAACAGAGTGACTTGTATGCACATGCATTGACCACTTTATTAGGAACACCTGTTTTTTTTATTTTTATTCAGTCATACAGCGATGCAGATACAGGTCAAGAGCTTCAGTTATTTTATTTTAAAAAACATTACACATCAGAATGGGAAAATGCAATGTCTGTGACTTTGTCTTTAGTGTCAGACAGGATGGTTTGGATGTGGTCTGCTGGGAGATCTGTAATTTAGGAGAAATGGTGTGGAAAACAAAAAACATTTAGTAAACTTCGATCTGCAGGTGGAAAATCTTAATAATGAAGCATAAAATCAGAATGGTCAGACTGATTCACGCTAAAGGGAAGGCTACTTTAACTCACATAAGCGGATGATATACAACAGCAGAAGACCACATTGAGTTTCAGTCCTGGCAGCCAAGAACAGGAAAATGAGGCTTCTGTGGGGACAGGATCATCTCACCAGCTGATGCTTTTTAAAATTCAGTTTCAGTGGAATTGGAATGAATAAAAAAAAAAATGTAGTCCTTTTCGTTTTTTGTAACTAAACTTTCTATAGTGCTACACTTAATAATTGAGCTACGGTATTGTGCAAACGTTTCAGCCACCACTCACTTCTTCATATAAGATTAAATTAAGTTAGATTTATATAGATTAAGAGGTACAAATGTTTTACTGTGACAGGCTGCAAAGTGTCTAAAGATACCATTTAAAAATAAGTTGTTTACTATATGTAAAAAACCTCAGCAGCAACCTCATTTCCCCCCTCATTTGTTCCAACCTCTCAGCATTCAACATCACCAGTACTGTATATTAATCACCAGCCTGATCATCTGTCCGCACCAGTAGCTGTTTCTCACTGGGGCATGCTTTAAGTTAGATTTTTTTTTTTTTTTTTACGGTTTAATGATTTATACAGTAGTGTGACAAATAAAAGCATTGCTCTAAAATTGCTCAGGTATAGGGACTAGACTGAAAATGAGAGCCAAAAATGGATCCAAAAAGGTTCTTCAGGAAGCCTGGAGAATTATTCTTTAAGAGTACATTAAAAAAACAAACAAAAAAATACAAAAAAGCCTGGGTCATTGGAAGCAAACTATAAAGAAATGAAGGGGGTCAAGACTTTTGCACAGTACTATACTGTACATGCATACAAGAAGCATGTTTTAAATTATTAAATAAAACTCTATGGAATAAAAATATGAAAATGTTTACTTCAAAGCTTCTATACACACTTGGCAGCTTTCTGTTTTAGTTGAATGCCTTTGTAACAGTCTACTCTCTTTGTGTGTATGTGAGTATTTTTCTATAGCTCCTTCCTTAAACCAACGTCATCAAAACCAACTTCATGGTGAATTCAATCTGGCCGGTACTTTTTGCGCATGCATATGAATTCCACAGCCGTTCAGAAGGTACTAGGAGGTTCTCTTGGCAGGCCATTAGGATTCATGCGATCTGTTTTGCGTGCGGCTGCCGTAGATAGCGTGCACCTGTCAGCAGAATGATTTCAATGCTAATTTCCATGACATTCCAGATAACTTGTAGCAAACTCCCTGTCAGAAGAAGAGGAGGGGGGATCATTTTCTGCTGCTGCATCAGAATCGCGGAGAGCCGTCTGACATGAGGTTGATTTATAATCGCATGAGGATTTGTGCGTGTACACAAACACACATTCATGCTCATGCAGTCACACCGAGAGAAATATACACGCTTTTAGACAGAGGGGAAGAAATAAGATCCAGATTTTATTATGCAAAGAGACAACATATTAAATATTCAGTGGCAATGTATTTAGATCTTATCCACTAGCTAAATCACTTTTGCATATGCATGAGTGTGGAATGATTGGGAGAATTATCCAGCAGTAGATGTACTATTGCATAGGAGTATTCAGGCTCAGTGAATAAATTTTGGTGTGCGTGTTCTTTGCAGTAAGTACTGCATTGTAGAAAATGTAGTAATGCAGGGGGAATCCAGCCATTCATCCTTTATCCACCCATGTCCTTTATTGGATCCATGCAGTGTACTAGTGTGTGTGTGTTATTTTAGCGTAATAGTTTCTCTACTTCTATCCCAGCTGTTTTAATGAATTTGTATTTTAACTCTATAAATATTTAAAATACGTCTAATTAAATGTATACAGTATTATGCTAATCGTAATTATTTATTCATTTATAGAGAGCTCATGATACTCATTGGGCCTTCATTACAAATTAGTAAACACTACTGGATGAAAACACAAGAGATTTGATCCAATCTTAACGAATAGACGTTTCAAAAATAAATCTTTTATTTATTTATTTTTTTGTACAAGAGACATTTAACGAGTGGTGATGTAGAGCATAACAATACTGGGATGTTTGACTATACATTATGTACTGCATGTAACTCTACATATTTAACTATATGGACCAGAAGTTCACCAGTTTGACCCCCACCACTGTTGGGCCCTCAAGCAAGGCCCTTTATCCTCAACAATTCAGATGTACTGTATAATGAGAAAAGTGTAAGACGCTCTGGAAAAGGGTGTCTGCCTAATGCTAAAAACGTAAATGTATCACTCTGCGTCACAAGTGTTCTACAATCCTTAATTACACTAACTGTCGGTCACTAGAATTGGTGATATTAGGTCTGTATGGAGAGAGAAGCTGCCTGTCCAAACCCACATTCGAAACCAGATGCAAGAAAAAAAAGAAAACACATCAGGTAATGCTATGTCATCTTAAACAACACTGTCTCCACTGCAATCCCAAATCCCTCTCTGACCGCTATTGGAGGACACTACTTGCAACTTTGGGATTCAAACCCGAGACCTGGAAGTTAATATACTGTACTGTATCTCATACTCTAAAGTAGAAAAAAGTGAATATATAAAATAAATCTTGTAAGTTTCTCAGGACTGTCCAACACCTCTATGGTTTATTCCCTCTCTCTTACTGTCAGTCGTCAACTCTATGCTAGTTCAACCATTCATGGAAGGATGTGTGTTGGAATAGCAAAATAACTGTTTACTTTGTATGTAGTTTGTATATACTATTACCATGTAATACTATGGTGTTACACTGTGGTTAAACCACAAACAAATCATCATCTGTCGATAATAAATCCAGTTTGTAGAACTGTTGTATAAAAGCTACATCACACCCGAGGTTGTGCTGTTGTACTAAATATCAGTGATATTTTATGCGACATCTCAGTCGTGCTGATATTCAGTACAACAGCACAACCTCAAATGTGATATAGCTTTTATACAATGGTTCTACAAACTGGATTTAGCTGAATTAGCCATTCTAACTATTCTAAACAATAATGTATTTGAACAAGCACATTAAATAAATGTGATCACTTAATACACCAGGAACTATTGTCAGAGCTGCAGTGTTAAAATGGTTTTTATATAAAACAATGGTATCATGAAGTTTCTTGAATGTATTTAAAGTGTCCATTCCCCTTCCTGATTGTTTAGCTCCCATATGGATGTGGCTGTTATTCAGCAATTCATCCATTATTTATACAACTTGTTATGTGTAGGATCATGGGGGACCTGGAGCTTTTCCCAGGGAGATCAGGGCACAAGGCAGAGGACACCCTGGATTGGGTGCCAACCCACTGCAGGCTACAAGAAAACCCACACACACACAGACAATTGTACAGTACAAGCAAAATGGAAACACCAATCTGCCCATGTTGCTTGTCTTTGAACTTTGAGAGAAGCATGCAAATAGCGTGCTTCTGTAGATGCTATATATGCATAATAAAAGTATTATAAATGCAAAATTGACTGTTAATTAATGTATGAGGGTATGAAAATCATTTATTCAGCAGCCATATGGGCTTCTTAAATAGGTTGTTGTCCCTTTTGGATCATAAGTTTTTCATATGTGATTCAAGAAGCAAGAACTTTAAATGCATATAGATTTCCTAATAAAATAAAATTGGTAATTTCCCCAGACATTTGGAGAAGAGAAATATCAAGGTGGCTACATATTTCCATTCATCCATCCATGATGTGTAGGGTCCTAGAAAGTCCTGATTGTCCATTTGCATTCAAAACACTAATAGCGCCAGGCAACATTCACAACTCAACGTATGTTTTACATGGTAAATTTTTTTTTTTTTTTTTTTACATATTATTAAACTCATGGCATATGCTTGCTGAAGTCTTCATGTGAAACCTCAGAATAGGACATTCCATATGGAATCTGAGTGAAACAAATAATAATATCTCATGTAATTCAGATAATTGACCTTTAGTTTCATAGTATATGAACAGAAATAGCTTTATGCTGAAAATTTCTTTTACTACTACAGTTTGTATTTTTTGTCGAATTGTTTTTGTAATATGTTCACTATTCTTAAAAATAGATAGCAGCACAGGTAATGGTTAACACTGTAGCTTTACACCTCTGGGGTTACAAAAACAATTCAACATACAAGTGCTGAAAGAAATCTTCAGAGCAAAGTTAATTTTTCTATAAGAAACATAGATCACCTATGCGGTTTGACTATGTGAGGACTGACGCGCGGGAAGATGGAAACCTGCCGATTCACAGCTCCAAAACCCGCGGTGAATCATGATGAACCGTACTTACGGCCACCGCGCGAAACCGCATAGGTAAGATAGGGGTATTAGTAGTTAACAGATTAAGGGTCAAACTTCGCTGAGTGATGATGGTAGAATAATTATAAAGGTCTTGACTAAAACAACATGCATGAGGAATCACAAAGGAGTTTTCATTTTCTGCAATGGAAAAGTGCTAGTTACTTTTATCAGAAAGTAACACTGTAATGTAACTGATTACATTTTAAAGACAGTAATTTTGTAATGTAATTAGTTACTTTAAAAAGTACTGAAAAAAAAACACTGCTGGCCTGAGATTTTACATGAAGACATCAGGACGAAGCATGTGGCATTATTTTAATAATATATGAAAAATTATTTTACATGTCAAACATATTCGCAGGTTAAGTTGTACGTTTTTTTTTTTTTAATGGAGCTATTAATATTTTAAATGCAAATGGACAGCCAGCACTTTAGGTAATGAGCATCACTTCCACATGTTCCTAAATAAGCAAACACAGTAAGTACATTTTCCTAAAGGTAAGATTACAGAGTAGACACATACTGTAACAGACGATCTCAAAGCTACATTAGTGTGCTTTTAGTTAAAACAACCTCAACACTCAACATGAACCATCTACATGGAATGATAAATGAGGGATCTTTTCTCAGAAGTCTATATAAAACCATTATACCTGCCACAAGCTGTACACACAGATGATTTCATACAGCCATGGTTATCAGATTATTATTATTTTTTACATTTTCATACAGTGGTGCAAATCATTATCATTTCATATTACGAAAGTTGTTATGTGCATGAATAAAGGCAACTGGAATCTAGTAACAATTTGAATAAGCATTTGTACCACACAATCATATGACTACTTTTCAGGGCCTCAGAACTCTTAGACCTGCCATATTTGTGTTGCCATTGTTGTGCATATTAAGTATTTTCACACTTACTGTGATGAAAAATTTATTCAGTACTGTAATGAGGAAAGGCAATGTTAATAAATCAGTTAAAAAAAAAACACAACAGCTTTTCCTTTTATTTTGGAACAAGAGTGCACTTGTTCTAGAACAAGAGTAGGTCAGGTACAGTAACGGCATAACAAACCTAAAGAGCTCATTTTCTGTTCGGCATCAAATTAAGCTGTCAGATCCAGTTAAGAACTAAAGTGTTTATTACATGAATATTTAAAAAGATCAACACATGAATATTGATCATTTATCACCTGTAGATCAGCTGGTTGAGATTAATGAAGGATTCATTGTCTGTCTCAACGTCCCTAACAATTGTCATTTGCCTTTCCGCACTGATGGCAATCACGTGCAGTTCCGACCTCATTTGGAGCATAACAAACACTTTTACAAAGAAATTAACACTTAGGTTTGTTTGATTTTTGATAACACTTTTAAAACTTAACACATAAAAAAAAAACATTGTAGATAGTCATTATAATGTATTACATCACTATGATATCTGCTTATAATATACCGTATGGTGTAAAGTGAAGCTTGGTGACCACGACAGTGAGCTAGTGCTCTTGTACTGTGACTGTGATGTGATTGGAGGCATTACGACCATGCTGATATTCAATACAACAGCACAACCTTGAGTGTGATATTGCTTTTATACAAGTACAACAGTTCCACTAACACCATTCATTCTCAACATATTATTATTTGTTTGGTTATTTAACCAGTTATTTTGCTCAGCCAACACATATCCTTCGGCGACTGGTAACTAACCATGACTGGCGGTGCTAGTGTTGAGCTGGCGATTGACAGTTAGCAATCAATAGTTACAGGGGTAAAGAAGTGTTAAGTTCTTACCAGTACTATGAAGCCAAAAGGAGAGAAGAATAAACCATGGAGAAGGTGGATAGTCCTAAGAAATGTGTAAGATCTACTTTAAATTTCCACTTATTCAGCTTTAAAATATCAACTGACTTCCAGGTTATGGGGTTAAATCCCAAATAGCATAAAATGGGAACAATCCCTTGTTCCACACACCAAATAGTGCACTTAATTCTGGCCTAATTTCGCCTTGTATTAGAAGCTAGCTAGTTTTGTAGCTTTCATTAGCCATTAAAAGCAATTACTAAGGAGACAAAGTGTTGTTTAAGATGATATAACACATATCGGTGAACAAGGGTTCATTAAAGATTGCTAGAACAACCGTGATGCAGAGTGATACATATCGTTAAACGTCTTTCTTTGCTGTCTTTTTCACGTCTTTTTTTTCCTTCACACTGTTATTATTTGTATTTTTGCATACCGCATACACTATACAAGTGCAGTTTTTTGTGAGGTTGTAAATAAGACTTATGGATAGTATTTATAATAAAACACAGAAAATGAGCTTAAATTCAACAAGATCCAATCATCAGTGTTATCAGTACTAGGAAGCAATGAACATATCCTGGAAGTAAAGCGAGAACCAACTGTAAGGAGTAAATTGTAAACAGAAAGAGTAAGGGGTTAACAAAAACAGGAAAACAGATGACCAAAAAAAAAAAAAAAAAAAAAACTGGCAGTCAAAAAGGGTCAGAAATAGGTACAGTAAAATGTGTGGGATGCAACAGAGGTCTGAACCTTGATGGTCATCACAATCCTGCTGAGCTGCACACAGCTTTGTTATATGTACTGTAGGATCAGATGATCACTAATGTGAAAGATGCTTAATACCTTCTATTCGTGCATGTGAAGGGTGATAAGGTCAGAACAAGGTCACAGAGGATTTGTACGTTATCGGGATGTATCGGATTCTGATCTGAAAATAAGTGTCACATCCAAAATAAGTGTTGGTTTATCAGTCTCCTTGCATTATGTTGTTTTTTCCCTTTTTGTAAAGGAACCAAAGTCATGTGGGTGAGTGAGTGTGAGTGTATGTGTGTATGTGTATGTGTGTGTGTATGTGTGTGTGTGTGTGAAAGAGAGAGAGAGAGAGAGAGAGAGAAAGAGAGAGATAACTTGCAGTTAGCAGCCGTCTCCTGTGAGGGGCAGCAGAGGAGCTCATGCTTTTACTTTCTGCCTTTCTTTTTTTTTTGTTTCTTTCTTTTTTCCCCCTTCTTCTATAGGCTCTTGGCAAGGCAGGAGCATCATTTCATTTTTGCTTTCCTATTTAACCTGCAAATATTTTAGGTAATTTAGTTGAAGCTCATGCCCTTAGCAAATTTGAGTTTCAAAAATTGTGACTATATGTACACACTTTATTGCAGTAAAAGATTTAATATATTTAATGAGCTACAGGATTTTCATAGAGAGCAAGAAAAGGTCAAGGTAGATGTTTCTCATTCAAATCATTTATTAGAAAAGGTGTGTGTATATGCGTGCGTGTATGTGTGTGTGTGTGTGTGTGTGTGTGCGTGCGTGTGTGTGTGTGTGTGTGTGTGTGTGTGTGTGTGGAGGGGTGGGGCATTCCCCCACCCCCCCACAATGATAGGAATATTAGACATCAGGCATTTTTAACCTTGAGGGGACATTTGGCTGGTTCCCACAAAAGGAGCTGTTTCATTTATTGAAGTTAATGTACAGGGTTAGATTTAGGTGAAAGCATAGCATTAATGTGCTGCATTTGTGTGTATTGTGTGTATTGTTGCATTACAAGGAGAAATTATTTCGGTCTCAAAATGTTAACTCCAATGTTAGAGAGGCTCAGAAATGAAATCTGCGGAAATGGAATCATTAAAAGGAATAACAGTGCAAGTTACAGGTTTCTGACCTCCAGAAGCAGGCAAAAGCTCAGTCAGAGACATCAATTTTTCATTCTAAACTTTATAACAAATGAAATAAGAGCTAACATTCCAGCATGCAATTCATATAGAATGCTTAAATAACTGAGTCAGAATAAAATAAGCTGCAGAATTGTAAACAGCTTCATGTGAAAAATGTTCTGCTACTAGAAAGAATATGTATTCAAAATATTTTCAGATTTAGCCATCACAGTGATGTAGTGGTTAGCACTGTGGCCTCGAACCTCAAGGGTCAAGGGTTCGATTCCCACCCCAAGTCTGTGTGCATGGAGCATAAATTCTTAATATGTTTTCATGAATCATCATTTGTGACTGAATTTACGATTTATTTTTTAGAAGGAGGTGCAGACAAGTTGATGTGAATGTTCAAGAAAATTGGCAAAAGGAAATCTTAATGAAATTACAGAACTTTTCCACTTGAACGACTGAAGAAATTACAAGCCATGATACTGCCAATTCATGATTCTGCCATAATTCTCACAATAACTTATATAAAAAAATGGTATTTTCTATCAGAGAAGTTTGCCAAAATCATTAACATGTACTCAGCATGAAAAAATAATTAAAAAACTCTCAACACAAAAGATACAGATGACTGTTGCCAAGGTATCTACACAGTTAAAAATACCACTAAAGCAAAATAAAAAGTTTTAAAATTACACTTGCACTGTGTTACAGTAGCATTTTAACAAAGAGGGCAATCCACAAAAATCCAGCGAAACGACCTAAATTGTGATTAGAACTACAACTAGTTGTAGAATCATATGTTGAGGTTAGATGAAGCAAAAAGTGGCGTGTGCCACCAGTGGCGTGTTTAGCAAGAAATCAAGATGATATACAACGATCATCCATAATATTATGACCACTGACATGTGAACTGAACAAACTTGAGCATCAGCAAACTAGTGACAGGCTCAAGGCTCACCCATGCCCAAGGGCACCAAAGGCCAGCTTGCACAGGTTGATCACACAAAAAAGCCAATGCAGCACAAATTGCGTCAATGCTGGCTGCAATAGAAAGGCTCCAGAAAGGCCTCCGAGTGGCGCAGTGGTAAAGTGCTCGCCCTATCATCAGGAGATCGCTGGTTCGATTCCCTGGTGATGCTGTAACCTCTCGCAGCCGGAGCTCTAGAGAGAGCTGATTGGCCGAGCTCTCTCAGAGGGGAGGGATGAGAGGTACTTAGTAATCACGGCTCTACAGCCAATGAGGGGCGTCTGTGAGCTCACGCAAGTGGAAGGAGTGGATAGCACTGTCCTCCGAGTGTGTTACTCGCTCACGCAAGCGGAAGGAGCGGATATCGCTGTCCTCCGAGTGTGTTACTCGCTCACGCAAGCGGAAGGAGTGGATAGCGCTGTCCTCTGAGTGTGTTACTCCGCCCCCAAAGGCTCGAAAAGATGCGTCGGCTGGCGCCACGTGGTTCGAGGAAACACGTGATAGTCTTCGGCCCTCCCGACTGAGTGGTAGTAGCCTTAATGTGGGAGCCCCCTAGTAACTTCCTAGTGATTAGGAAGAAAATCGGGGAAGAATTCCCCCCCGCCAAAAAAAGAAAGGCTCCAGAACAATCAATGCACCACAACCCACCCCATATGGGCCACTGTCCCAGCCTCCAAACTCCCCAGCTCCCTGGTCAAACACCAATGGGATATATCAGATGCATCGGTTGTATCATGCAACCCACACCCAGGAATCCTGCAGAGCCAGGGGGGCCAGAGCTGCCCCGGAGCCACAAGGGGCACTATAACCTAGATGTTTTAATGTTCACAGTTTTTTATGGTATGGCTGAGTGAAGGACATTCAAAAGTTCCTGTACACTGTGCAAAGTATGGTGAAAGGTTACTGATGGTAAAACCAATGGGATCATGAAAAATGTAATAAAATATTTAAGCCTAAATCCATGTTGCCTCTTACAGAAAGTTAAAAAGACATTTTAATAGGATGATATACAGTTGTAGTCAAGACCACTATAGTCAAGTTCAAGACCAGGACTAACTGAGATCAAATCATGGCCAAGTCTTAAGCAGGTAGAGGGCAAGCCAAGATCAAATGCAAGTGAATTTTGAGATCTTATCAGGATTGTGATTTAAAACAATAAAATATTTTGAAGGCCCAGTTTGCAGTTCAAATATTATCTACATCATGAAAAACCCACGCAACAAACATCAACATGAACTACAGACTTAAGTAAGCATACGCATGCAAAAACCCAACAGTAAGTAATTATTATGCAAAATAGAACTCAACAAGACTCAAATCAGGAAGAAATCACAATCAGGTAGAATCTGCTGCTCATCTGGTATGTAATATGCAGAAGGTCATGGGAGGTGTGGTCCAGTGCCTTCCTGACATCGTCCTCTCTTTATAACAGAAGGTAAAGTGTCATGGACAAACATCAAAAACCAGGGCGCCTGACCCTTCAAACAAGTGGTAGAACATCAAAAACAATATCGATCATGAAGCAAAAAAAAAAAAAAAAAGCAAGAGGGGGAGCAATGCCACCTGGCAATCTGCAGCTGTTGCTCAGCCGCATAACTCTGGCATCAGCTATAGGGGTGGATACACCACAGGCACACTGGCTATAGCTCTAGCTAAAAGTCTTTGGGGTTTCCCACCATCTGTGAGTCGCCTCTGGTAATCCAACATCCATAAAATGTTGTAAAAATAATTTTTAAGATGGAATATATAATCCTAAAGTAAGGAATATAAAGGAGGTAAAAATATTCTGTATGCAAGAAAGCCCAAGTTTTCTCTGCACATGTCTTCACATAACAGGAAGAGTCTCAGTGATGTGAAATCTTGATTTAAGGGCAAAATATCACAAATTGTAATAAGGTACAGAGTGAAACAGCGGGTAGTGTTGGTGCCTCACAGCTCCAAGAGTTCCTGGTTCTATCTTGAGCTCTGTTTGCCGCCTGTGTGAAGCTTCTGTGCCTACTGTATTCTCCCCATGTCCATCTAGGTTTCCTCTGGGTTTTTGGTAAACAGTGATAGACTGGCATATATTCTGGGGTGTATCCCTGCTGCACATGCAGTGTTCCCAAGATAAGCTCTGAATCCACCATAATCAGTCAGGATAAAATGCTTACTGGAATTGATGAATGACTAAATGAATGTTTATTCAATTCTTCGAAATTTTAAGAAAGGTGCCAATCATCCCGGAGTTCACTGCATTGTACCCAGTGAACATCTGTTTTTGAAAAATTGTAAAAACTGTTTGTAAATGAATAGAAATAAGTCATTAGTTATAAAGTCATGGCACAAATGTGATATGATTGAAGCCTGCACAGTCATTAGCGGTACTTATTTCAGCTCATGAGTAAAGAGGTGCTTTCGTTACACTAAGTGCAGGCAAGACACATTCATTCATTAACGCAACCCATGCTCGAGCTCTCTCAGTGCCGCACTCCAGACAAAGCGCAATAGTCTGATTAATGGTGTAGACATCAACCGATGCCATGGACAGTGAAGCCATTTATATAAATATTTCCCTTACCTTAATTGCCCTAATTAATAAGATAGGAAAATGTGTTGACTGGGGCGGGCCATGGTTATATATATTAGTGTGGACAAGCTGCCTTTGACAATCTGGTCGTCCATGCGTTTATGGGCTAGTTCACTCTCAGCTGCAGGTGACTCACTGAAACTGTTCCTCATGCCCAGCCCAGTGGAGTAAATTATCTGCAATAGGATGGGTAAAGATCGTTATCAAGCAGGAGAATGTGAAATGCACTAATCTCAGGGGAAGGAGTGTAAGGCTTTTTTTTTTAAAAGTGAGGCCAAAAAATATATAGATTTTCTTTCCCTTGAAAGTGAATAATTGTAACAGCTAGGAATACTTCTACACTCTTTTTTTTTTTTTTTCCTCTTTTTATGAGTTGGAATAAAAATAATGTTAAAAGTACATCAAGGAACTCATTAAAGACATAAAACCGGCAAGTTTCCTTAACCTTTATTGCTGTGTGCTTTGTTTGTGCTTGACAGATCATATTTCACCATAACTCATCCACTGACCGTTTAACAAAACCTTGCAGTTTTTGTGCGTTCGGTTTTATTTTTTAATATGACAGACTCATAAGGCAAGAAAACGACAACAGCAACAACAAAAAAGCCCTGGATAATGGAGAAGTGTTTGAGAAAGAGTATACAGTGAGAATTAGTTATAATCCAATCCACAGTGCTACTAATTAAAACAAGCTCATTATCCTTGAGCTGATTTGATTGTGTTGTAGCATTCCTAGGCTTGTTCATGTGGGATCTCCGTGGGAGGACTGGGACTGTGTTTAGCAGCTTGTTGGAAACATGAGAGGGCTGTAGATTTTGGTGCCACAGCATGAGACAAAGGGGAAGGTGCTAAGTGGTTATTGGCCCGATGTTCTCTTTTCTCTCAACTTCTCCCAGTGTGCATGAGGGAGAGCAAGAGAGATGAAGAGAGGAAGAAAGAGAAAAGGCTTTTATTTCAATCCCAGCTGGAGTATTATTTTGGCGCTGACAGATGGAATCAAGGCGTTGTTGAAAGGGCCTCTGGGATTGTTCTGTCCTTTTTAATTTCTTCGTTTAAGACGCCTCTACACTCATTTCATAAGTGGATATGACTTTTGAGTACTTCCTGCTTGACGGATACAGTTTAGGTTCTGAATGGTCAGCTCACTATGTTTGACTGATCAATGGATGACGAGTCTTGTTTTTTTTCCCATCAAGGTCATTCAAAAATAGCACATATCGAGTTGTAGGAGGAAAAAAATGTCAAGGGGTCAAGGTAATTGCATGTTATTGAAACGAGGTCTTAAATTGCAGTAATTATAAATAATGTCAGTTATATAACTTACCTGTTGGAGTACATAGACCATATTGTTCAAATATATGAATATGTAACATTACAACATGAAGTGTTGTGTAGGTTCTCTTTGTGACACTTTGGATAATCAGTGAATGATTCCATAAGATCTTTGGGGGTATGCTGTGGTGTCCGGCACCAGGACATTGCCAGCGGATCCTTTAGGTGTAGGGGTTTGCGGGGTGGGGCCTTTGTGGATTGGACTTGCTTGTCTGGTGCATCCAATGGGTGCTCGATTGTATTAGGGTCTGGGGAGTTTGGAGTATTGACTCCAAATTGCCTGCTAAGCCCTGTGCCAGCGGACTGTGGTGCACTGGGTGTTCCGTTGCTTTTCTTTAATGGGCAGCATTGACATTTTTCTGCAATTTGTGCTGCATTGGTTTTTCTCTGGGATCAGACCGGACAGGCAGGCCTTTGGTCCCTTGGTTGGCATTGGTGAGCCTTTGGTGCCCATGATTCTGTCACCAATTTACTGGTAAATAATTGATGATCAATGATCACACTTACATTAAGTAAATTTAGGGATTTAACCTTCTTATTGGTCCTGAAGACCAATTCACCCAACTTGATTAAGAAAACGGAAAGACAATGAACAAATAATGATGAAAAGACTTTTAATGGAAAGACCAGGTACAAAAATTCTTTGCAATTTAAATGTAAAAAAAAAAAAATACTGATTCAACAGAAGGGCAGCATTTAAGGTTCTCTATGGAAATAGAAGAAGCTTTACAGCCTGTAACTATGTTTACCAAGTAATTATATTTACTTCCTAACTGTGGTTTTTAATTAGTTCATTTGTATTTACATATTTAACTTACAAACTGTCCAACAAATATTAACACATAGTGTAACTACTATTTTAATATCTTTACCTTTATTGACGTTATTGCCACAAAAGTTATGTACATTAAAGTTCAATATATACAGTACCAGAAATAACTTCTAGTTACCTCATAATACACTAGCACTTATTTACCATGCTGTAAAATAAAGTGCAACCCACAAGTTTAATAGAGAAGAAATTGACTGTCATATATGTTGCTCCCAGTTCATGAGCTACAGTATAAGTAGCTTATGTCACTCTCATGAGGAGTTTCTCAGTCAGTGAAATAAGTGCTAATATCGAGGACTAAGAAAATGCACTTCGCTCTATGGGAGTCCAGTTCCAACAACACTGAATGACATGCTATAATTTTTTTACCGTTTAAGAGGCGAGAAGATGATTTAACTCTCAATGATGTTTTAACTTAATCCTTTTTATGATTTCTTATTTTTCACAGCTGTAAAAGATATCGCTAACATCACCACAGCTGCTTTATATTTCCTCTAGCAGAGAGCATTGTAAATACACAAATTGCCTCTTCTAGCCTGTATGTTGCAATAAATACAGAAAGTCAGCATGATTTCTGTTGTACATGTCTTTCTTCATTGTCAGGTTTTATGCTCCCACTTTAGCAAACAACACAATAATTCTCACACCGAGAGCAAGAAGCTCCATTTCATAATTTTTTCCTTTTTTTTTTATACAGTGTCATCTAGAACTGACAAAGCTCTGGGTCTGTGTCTAATGCAGCCTAGATCAGCCACTTTCCCAGAGAAAATCTCCTCAGTGGGGGTTCATTTCTGCTGAGCTTGGCCAGGCTGCTGAAGAATTTTTCACGGCTGCCCACGCCCTAAAGTTCCCTGATGGTTTCTCTGGAACGTGGGCAGAGTCAAAGCAGCAGGACTCCACAAGCTCTCCACTGTAAAGCCATGTCCAACCACAGCTGGGGTTCAGCGTATAGGGAGTCATATCATTTGTCCTGGTCCATTCACTCTGTTTGAGACAGAGAGAAAGAGAGAAAAAGAATGAAAGATGGGAGAAAAAGAGAGAGTGTACTATCTTTATGGCAGTATACATATGATCTTCCTCATACCATGCTTTTTTGTGGAATAAAATTTTTAAAGGGTGTGGATTATGAACGTATGTGTAAGTGAGACATGGAGACAAACAGAAAGAGAGAGAGAGAGACGCAGGTGAGAGATGTGGGATGAAAGCTACTATAGTGCTTGTTTGCTTAATAGATGATTTATGTATCTCGGAGGTCCAGTGATACGCAACTCCTCTCCATCTTTGCATTTTAATAAATCGGATAGGGGGTCCTGGAGGGCAAGCTGCTTCAGCGCCTGCCTGCTTTTAATGCACTTTAAGGTGTTTCACTCTGGAGAACAAGAGCAAATAGCTTCAGGTTACCTCTACTCTCTAAGGACTGCACTGCTAACAGAGTCTAATTTACACAGTAATAAAATGAAGTGGAGTGCATTCCATTAAACAGAAATTAAACAGGGGGGTTTTGAAATTAGCCAGTTGCACACGTGATTTGAGAGCCTGAGATTTTATAGGCTGCCTATTTTAGACGTGATCTTTTAGGCCGCCAGCACACCAGCTTGATGATTAAATTCATCCAACTGGCACCATTTTACAACTGAATATTTTGGAATATAATAGTTAAATGCACTATGAATGCAGAACTACCCACTAATGAATGATGCTGGATTTGGAATTTTGGTTTCGGGATTTCATACACTGTCCTCCATCCCTCAGAAGAGAGAATTCAAGGCCATGTCCCAAACACCATAATGTAAACTAACAGCATGCCTACATAGTATTAACACCAAATGTCAAATATACAGTGGGGGCCAAAATTATTAAGATGACATATGTATTATAGTTCTCCCTGTGGACAAACCAGTGATTTCAATGCATGAAATAACAAATAATTTTTACTGAATCTTTCTCTGTCTCTCTCATATAGTACATATTTTAATAGCATTTTTTCAGTATCACTGAAATGGAATGAGAATAAAACAACATTATTATCTACACAAATGTGGCCAGACCACAGGCTGACTACAGGGTCCTTCCCTGAGGCTCTGCGAATCTGGACTGTTAAACTTCAAAGCCTGGAAGCAAACGCTAGCCGGATATGTACAATCTAATCTAGGGAACAAAACTGTACTTGTTTTTCGTAATGATGGTTTATGTTTGTTTTTTGTGTATTTTGTTCTCGAACCTGTCAAAAAGACAGATAATGATGGCATGCTAGCTATAAAGTACAGAATAGATCATAAAAATAGTAGAATATAAAAATCCACAAATTGTCAAAGCAGAGGAAATGAATCATTCAGTTCCTCCTTATAAATATTGAGTTTAAAAATAAAAAAATAAAAAAAACAGAATCTTGTGTTAGTCACAATCTAGCTATCATAAGTTCCCAAGCTAAGAACTAAGGCTAGGAATCATTTATCATTTATAATTTCATAACTTATCAAAATATGAAACAAAAAAACACAGTGGAAAAAAAGTCACATCTCTAAGTGGTTGCCAGTTCATGTGTGAAAATGATTTCTAATACTCCCAGAATCACTTTCTCTCACACAGTTTGAGTTCTGGAATATGCCTGGACAATCAGAAAAAAAAAAACATTGAGTGGTAACCATTCTGTAGATTTAGGTCATCAGCTGACCTAATTTTATTGCCACATAACATTGCTGAACCTAGACCTAACCAACTGAAGCAACCCCAGATCATAACACTCCCTTCAGAGACTTGTACAGTGGGCACTATGCATGAGGGGTATATCGCTTCATTTGCTTCCCTTCTTACTCTGACGCAGCCATCGTTCTGGAACAGGGTACGCCTGGACTCATTTGACAACATTACCTTTTTCTATTGTTCTTATCGCATTGTGTGTGGAAATGCTCCTACTTTCACTATTAAACATACAGCAACTCTGATGTCTACTTATTTATTTATTTTTTACCTTGCAACTTCATCAAATGTTTAAGTGATCTCCAATCACAGTCATTTGCTTGATGCAGGCCAATATTTTTTTTGCAGCTGAAATGGCTGAAATTTTTTTTGGCCAGGCGGTGTATATAAGCCAATTCGTCATTGTTGTTTGCTTTGTTTACACTCTCTCTATCCCTCTCTCCTGATTGGCTGTGGCTCCTGACGGTTTCCATTTAATCTGACTTCTTTTGGGTCTGAAGTTTGGGCCTAATGACATTTGCTTTGCTCATTAGGAAAATGAAACAGTATAGCTACAATTAGTCTAATTGGTTTTAAAAGTAGGACTTCTGCTACTTTGCCATGGTTGTAAAACTAATAGAATTGCTGATCGTTTTACTGAATGCTCTTAGGGTTTATTTGAGAATTATATTTTATAATCATATTTGTGGTTGTGGCAAAATATTTGCTATTCTTGCGCGATCCAACAATAAATCAAATGCCGTATAATATAACCCAGGGGTGCACGATGAACAAAATCCCACATAAGCAATGCTTAAAATTCCCTTGCTTGTGGCAGTTGAAAATATTTCAAACAAATATCCAAAATCAAAAGTTGACTTTGCGGTAACTTGAAAGTGGTTATTTGTGCTTTGGTGTTCTCTCATGAAGATAATGGAGAGAGAGAGAGAGAGAGAGAGAGAGAGAGAGAGAGAGAGAGAGAGAGAGAGTGTGTGTGTGTGTGCGCGCAATGCAGTATGTACGCCGTTTAATTAGTCTTGATACTCTGAATCTCAGATCATAAATACTCACTAGGGAGAAGGATTAATCCTGTGAAAGTTTTAAGACTAGAAGCATTAGTATGGCAGAGCTTGCAAGCATGTATTCTCTCTCTCTTTCTCTCTCTCTTTCTCTCTCTCCTTAGCTTTTTACATTTTGTTTGTAGCAATCACTAAACAGAGATATGTTCTGTGAATTTTAAATGCACCCAGCTTATCTTGTAAAATGTTTGAAAGTCACCGACAGCAGTAATGATGTGTGACATGATACATATGCAGTTTTCCTTATTTTGTTCCATTTTTCATTGCCATGGACGGATTTTTTTTAAAGGTTTGCTTACAGGGGTTATATCAAAGTTTGGTACATTATTAACTTTGTGATTTTTTCAATTAAGGAATGCTATTTAAGACCATTTAGATGAGCATTAATTTTAACATTACAGAGCTTAATCTTTAATTATGTGAAGAGGCACATTTGGTACTTTGGTTTCAAGTGCCAGTATTAGTACCTCAAGTTAAATCTTATTTGTAGAAAATATGTTTGTTATGTTGTTTAAATAAAGGTGCAATTAACTTTATCTATGTTTTTAAAAGTCAGAGGGCTAAGGCACTGAGTTACTGACTGAAAGATTGGCGGTTCGATCCCCAGCTCCACCAGGTTGCCACTGTTGGGCCCTTGAGCAAGGCCCTTAACCCTGTCTGCTCCAGGGGCGCTGTATCATGGCTGACCCTGCGCTCTGACCCCAGTTATGCTGGGATATGCGAAGAAGGAATTTCACTATGCTGTAATGTATATGTGACAAATAAAGACTTAACTTAAAATATTTGTAGGTATTTACTTATTACTTATAATTATTACCCTAGACAGGTGAGGCCCCATATACAGTAGGTGGGCACGTGTAGCTCAGTGTTAAAGGTGTTGGACTACTGATTGGCAGGTCCACTCCAGCACCATCAAGCTGCCACTCTTGGGCCCTTGTGCAAGGCTCTTAACCCTCAACTGCACAGATGTATGTCAAGATGAAAACATAAGTTCCGATAAAAATGACAACAATTTTTTTTTATTAAAGTTTAAAATCTTTCAAGACTTTCAAAATTTTTACACTATTTCAATGGTTTCAGGATGGATTAAAGGATTAAAAAGAGCCCCACTTTTTTATTACCTGCAATACACACAGACTTCCCCCCCCCAAAATGATAAAAAGTAACCCAATCAGCAATCCCACCCAATCTAGCTTCAATCATATGCATGGCTTTACATCACCATTTTCTAGACTGTCTGGATCGGTTGGCTCACTTTACGTACCATATCCTATGTCAATACATTGTCATTGTGTACATGCCTATCTGTAAACGTTCCTCATGCAGTTCATATTTGTTCTATGTTCAAAGAGATCTGTTAAATCTACTAGAGCAGATTTAACAGATCTCTTTTAAATCTTTGGATTTCTGAATGCATTTTTTTGTTGTTGTTGGGATGAGTGCATTCAGACATGAAGCTGACCCCTTAAATTGCAGTAAAATGTATGCAAAGGGGGTGAATGTCTGAAAGGGGCTTTAGAATTAGGAGAAATATTATACCAGGATACATGCACGAATTTACAATGCCATGCTAGACACCAGGGGGTAGATTTACACAGCCTGGAATGATAGCAGAACAAAACACAAAATAACTACACTGAAGTGACGATAATGATCAGGGTGAGATTTCAGAGCACAGACATAAGATCAGTCACATGAAAAAAAATTTAAGAAGTAAAGACGAAAAATGGAACAAATTTTAAGCTATGAAATGTAACTGCTGGCATAAACACTACTATAAGATAATATAAATCTATACACAAAAGAGGTATTTCTAGGATTTTAAACTCTTTCATGGAAAACATTTTTAGCGACAAGCATTTAAAAAAAAAGACCAGATAAACAAATAAAAAAACGACCCAGACCATGTTTTCCTTATTAGCTCATTCAATTTTATAACTAATAATGTGTGGGTTGTTAGGACATAATATATGTCAAATTAAGGCTTTGTCTGTGTCTCTGACATGCACGTGCTCACGCACGCACACACACACACACACACACACACACACACACACACACACACACACACACACACACACACACACTATTCA
>JAOVVA010000033.1:5831001-5843308 GCA_028565275.1 Leiocassis micropogon
GTGATTTCTGGATTTTTCTTTTTAGATTCTGTCTCTCACAGTGGAAATGCACCTATGCTGAAAATTGTAGACCCCTCTATGATTTCTAAGTAAGAGAACTTGCAAAATCACAGGGTGATCAAATACTTATTGACCTATATATATATACACTTTATTGTCAAAAGTACTCGCTCGTATTGTCAGTGTTGGCATTATAAGATTGCTATGATATCTCAATAAACTGGGGGGTTATTTTACCAGCATTTGATTTGGCGATATAGTGTGTGGGGGATGGCCCCACATTATGTATATAAAAAATAACGGCCCTTCATAACCCCCCCTACCAAATTTTACACTAGATTTAGATGGGTGAGTGAATATTTTTGCTAATATATTGTATATCTTTAGAAAGAACGAGATGAATATGTGCAAATAAAGGCGAATGAGGATGCATATTCAGTGGACAGACTAGTGCAAATTAAGATTTTCCACTAAATTACAGCAGTTAAAAGTGAAAGCGGTGCAAAAAGTGAGTGCTGCAAGACTAAGGTAATGAAAGTCGATGCAGATTAGGGTTCATGATGAGTAGACATATTTGACTGTGAACTGTGAACAGCAAGTCTCTTATGAAGCAAAGCTACATGTATAACCGAGGATTAGTAGTGGCTGAAGGACCATCATTATCCAGAATCCCAATCATGTCCCCTGGTACCATAAAGAAGTGTTGAAACAGTGTATGGCTCTGGGAACAAAGTCTGTCAGTAGAGCAGCTCTGTGATAGAAGTCACTGAACATGCACTTCTGCTTGGCAAAAGCTCCATAAAGTGAGTGATTGATGTTCGACATGAAGGACAACTTTTTGTACAAGGTCCTCCTTTTCCAGACCCAGCTCCAGCGAGTCAAACTTAAAGCCAAGCACAGACCCAGCTTTCCTAACTACTTTGTTCAATTGTGTGGTGTCTCTGCTTTTGAGCTTCCCTCCCCAACACACTACAGCATAGAAGAGAATACTGGCCACAACTGATTGGTAGAACATCTGTAGGAGCTTTGTGCAAATGCTTAAAAGAGCCCAGTTTTCTTAAAAAAGATCTGACATTTTCTCTGATGTCAAGTCTGTCAAATTTGCAATGAGAACGAATGTTTGGCTTCACAACAGACTGATTCTTGTTAATCGTTTACTTGACTTTGCTTCCCTTGTCAGGGTTAATGTGGAAAATGTCTCAGTTGAATTATTAAAAAAAAAAAAATCCATATTAGGCCAAAGTACTTATATTGAACTGCCTCACTCATGTTTACTGATCAAGCTGAAGATGTCTAAAGGACAAAAATGAGCATGTAGATATCTGTAAAATCTACTGGTCTGATGCCTATGTTTATTCCAGATGACAGAAAAAATAAATAAGTAAATTCTCATTTTAATAATATAACTCAACAGATGATGCTTTATTATATATAGTCAACTAATGCAATAATTATGCACCTCTAAAATGGAGCATTTGGCGAAAAGGGACAAATTACCTAAATTATTTATTACTTGCATAAATATGAGAGACTCCCGCATAGCAGTTAACAAAAAAACAAAACAAAACAAAACAAAAAAACAAGGTAAACATACAGAGAATGGTGCTGGTGGGAAAGCTGACTTCATGAACTGCAGCCACAGACCATGGACAAAAAAATGGATGATAAAACAACAATAAAAACTGTGACAAAGTGCTTTTGATAAGTCACACTCTGATTGTTATTTATTCTCTAACAAGCCGAAAGCTGACAATATATAAATAGTTCATGGCATTATACAACAAGATGCAGTTTGATTTATACATACTGCACACTGTTGACAATAGTTCAGTCAGGTTGGTATCTAAGAACTGCAGATTAAGGTGTATTAATGAGGTAAAATGTTGCGTAATAATAATAATAATAATAATAATAATAATAATATCTATTTACACGATAATTGTATAAACAGGTGGATAACTGTAAATTACATGCAGCAGCATCTTATGGATAAGTCGTAATATTGACTAGCGTTAGCACCCATCATTGACAGTTACATTAAATTGACATTGGTTTTTAGAAAAAATTAAAAGGTTAAAGCTAAAAATAAGCTGATCAGCTTTAATGTAATCAGTGATATTATTATTTCAGGTTAAAGCCCACTTACATGTCTGCCTGTCTTTCTATATGGCAGAACTCTCTGTCTAATTTATTATTACATACATACCAAGAAATAAAATTTTGTTAGGTTGAGTATCTTGTATCTCTTGTTACGCGAGAATCTTGTTTACACTTCGTTTAAAGCAGAGTATTTTTATTTGAGCTACAGGTATTAGTTATTTAGGTATTTTACACATCCTCACCTCAGACTGCTGTGGATATGTTCAATCTATGCAATTTTTCATGTCACTGCATTAATTAGCACCATGATTTCGAAATATATAAGACAAACTGATTTTAAACTTCCCGCATGAAGAATAAACAAAAAATGACCTGTCCATTCATTTTTAAAGATTCAGTTTTCAAAATTTGCTTGACAGACTTTAAGAGATACATACATATAGATATGTGGACAGACATACAGAAATAGGGACAGACATACTGTACAGACAGAATTTTTTCTGAGACTAGTTTCGAGTCCTTCACTAAATGAAACATAAAGATATTATATCATTGAAAGAGTTCTGATCAACGTACAGACAAAACCTTTCGTTTATTTATAGAGATAAAAAAAGAGAAAGTGAATGTACAAGATTATAAAGTAATCAGGTGAAAAACCTAAGAGACTATAGATTAAAATGCGTTGATGGAATCCTAACAGATTAACAGCATGGTTAATAAATACAGTATTGGTCAGAAGCAGATCATTCTCCTGACACAGAGCAGAGTTATTATAAAGTTTTTATTATTCTCCAAACAAGCAGGCAATATAAACATTGGTAATGGCTGATAAGTTTAATCCACTGTGTCTTTAGTACAAGCTCAACAAGATTGCCATACTAACAAATCAACAACTTCTGTCTGGCAGACCTTTCTTTAACTAGCCAAAAACAAGTTCACATGTGTGTTAGACTTTATTCTGTCATAAAAACAGTGTCACTTTCAGGGCCAGTGGCATAGGAAAGTGACATGCAGGGCATGCAGTATGGCCAAAAACAGCAACAAAAAACAAGCAAACAGTTAAACAGACCAACTGTAGTTTGAAGTCAAGATTTAAAGGGGTAACATCTGCACCAGAGTCAGAAAGTAAAGAGCTCATGATGTCATTAAAACCAGGATGTGGAGATAAGATGATGTTTGAGAGCTCGGCAGAGCAATGTCCTTAGAGAGCCAGGGAGGCGGAAAGTTCATGGCATTATCAAAGCCAGAAGATGGAGAACAAACATCTCGAAACCTGGAGGTGGAGGGAGCATGATGCCATTGAAGGCAGGATACAGAATGCCATTTGGGTAAGTCAATTTCTCACCTGTGAGGTGCATGGCTTCCTTAAGAGGGCAAAGACCTCCTTGAATTCCAGTCTAGAGTGGGCTGTCAAGGTCACCTTGTTGACCACCCCTTAGATCTGGGCTCGGGAAGTCACTCCACTCCTGGAGCTCTACATTGAAGACCATGCTACGTCTTAAATGTAGTTTCAATGTGCTAGCTGGGGCTTTGTTTTTGACAACATTCTGTTGGCATATATTAGGATCTTAGGGTGGAGGTTACCTCCTTGACCTCTGGTTGGAGATATAGCCCCTACTACATCTTTTTCCATGGTTTAATTGTACCTGATATCGGGAAACTGTCCTTCCATGATTTTCATGAAATTGTAAAAAATTTTTGTAGGCTTGAATGTCACTGGGTGAGCAGGATCTCTGCCTGTTGGTGTGCTAGCCAAACAAGCTGGGACAACATGAACATAAGCCATTCTGTTTCTTTGGACTTTGGGTCTGCCAGTGCCTACTAAAACTGCCACTGTAGTAAGAATCCATCTGGTGGAAAATGAATGTCGTTCTAGGGAGCAGGGGTGTCTTGGAAAAAAAAAATAAAAATTTCTGGAGAAAATGGATCATATGGAACTCCGGCATGAAAATCCTGGGGTGATGCCCTTTATGTCTCACTGCTGCATCCATTTTACAGGCAAATTTATCTGTCATGTAGCAGGATGTTGAGACGGATGCAAATGCAGGGAAAAGGCATTTTAACCATTAGAGCAAGGAGGAGAACTGTGACAGATTCAGGATTAGGTGTAGAAAATCCTAATTACATATAGCTACTTGCAAACATGCAAACAATCCTATGTCTTGAAATGTCAAAAAATAAATGTGTGTGTGTGTGTGTCTGCAAAGAGAGCAAGAGAGAGAGAGAGAGAGGGAATAACACTTATACAGCTAATTAGTATTCTGTTGATTGGCTTTGATCCCTCCTGTCCAGGTGCTTTGTGTTTGCTTTGCCCTTCACCTAAGCACACGATGTGTCTGAGAAAATGACTGTAATTGGGCAAGTGTGACAGTGGAGCTGTGTACATACAGCAACCATCATGCATCTTGCATATCATTACTGAGCTGAAGGTCAAACCTATTAAGGCAAAGACTTTAACACATATAGTTTGACAAGGGAGAAGTTTTAGGCCTTGTGCAGACTTTGATTTGTTTCACAAACCTGATACTTACCATCAGACATTCCACTTTGTCCTCTGTTCAGGGGCTGCTGTTCTCCATTTTCATTCTGTGGTTAAGCCAGCTGCTCATCCTGAAAACACAATTAATTTAGCCACACTGAGAATTCAAGGGTGCGGCTTTTAGATACTTATTGTTAATAGCGGCCAAAATGGAAAAAAAAGCTCAACTTCCTACAAAATTATACTAAATACGCTTCTTCCAAATCACTTTTCAATGGATTTTCACAATGGAACCATGTCCCAGACCATGTGACCGTGTGGACAACACGGTCGGATGACATAATGGGCAGTCTGAAATGATCCAGAGACACAGATCTTTAGGAATCCGATCTGAATTTGATTTCAAACCACCTCTAGATGTGGTTCAACCTGAATTTGCAAAAATCTGATTCAATGTGTGTGTTTTTTTTTTACTGTTTAGACTGCATGAAAACAACCCGATTCCAAACTGATTTTAGTCTGGATATGACAAAAAATCTGATCTGGGCTGGCACTCTGTACAAGGCCTTAGTGCCTGTTCTCCTTTATAACAATCCCTCACAATTTAATTCATAGCAGTCTCTTCATTCTGACATCTATTGTCAGTAATCAGCATCGCCCCAGGCCTTGTCATCCAGAAATATAGTTACATTTTGCAGTTAACGTTCGATCTGGAACATGGCATATGCAATTATTTTAAGTGGACTTCATTGTCATATGTCTGTGAATGGGTAGTGCTGATCTGATCTGGTGAGTTTCAGGCTCTCAGTGTTTTTCATTTATCACAGACATTTCAGACTGATTAGAGATTCCCCCCAAAAAAACAAAACAAAAAAAGGAACATATAACAATCATTTCCTGAGCCACATCTGGTTTAATAATCTAAGTGTTTTAGATGGTGGTCATTCAAAAGATGAATGTGTCTAGTGGAAACGGAAATGTATACAACTACCCACAGAGTTTTATCAATGTCTTTTTGACAGATAAATTGTTAATTTAACTCATGATTGAACACAATATTTTTAAAGTTCCTCTATTATTCCTCTAAATCCTCTATTAGTATATGGTATGTAAGAAATAACTCATGTTGATACATGAAAATGGTAACTGGCATACAAATTAAGTTCTTAAGCCAAAAAGTCATATTGTAAAACGGAAATAATGTAAATGTAGATTCCAGAATCTGTCCTAGCCCCTCAAAAATAACAGTCCAACCTGTTTTAAAAGACATGTAAATGAAGTAAAATATGAAATAAATAGACATTAAATCGCACCGGCTGCTTTAAAAACAAAGCTGAAAGCAGCTCCCTTTTCTTTTTACTACGGTCCGTGCAAACATTCTTGGGACCCACAAAACATTATGTAAACTTGCTTCGCTGGCTTTACAGTGACGCAAATAAGGTCTGAATGGCTCTTGGATGTACACGCACTTAGCCGGTGTTTGGTTTGGTTCGGCTTGGCTCGGCTCAGCTAGGCTTGTTTGCTTATATGCCAAAAATGCTTCAGCAAATTTCTGACAAAATTTCAGTTCTTAAGGTGAAAATTCGTGCGGCGGCTCATTTGTATGGCGAGGTATTGCTGTAATCCATGCTGGAGTGCGGTGGGATATTCCCATGCTAAAGTGAATTTATTTCCTGTAACAACGTGACATAAAGTGTGTTATTCCTTTTATACCACCCTGCCCTTCATAAAAACAGAAAAAAAGTTATGGAACATTTGTGAGGCAAATTAGTTTATGCTGTCTTTTCTGTTACAGCAGCTTTAAACAGTCATTTCCACACCAACCACTCTTTTTTCTTCTCTTTCTGGAAGTTTATAAGACAAATCTGTTATCTTGTTGCCATTTAAAAAACAAAAAAATCTGACAAGAACAGCAACAACAGCAAAACATATTTAAATTGTATTCCCTTTGGTTTATAAGACCGATAAAAAGCAACAGCACTGACAAGGATTCCGCCACTGCTCAAAAGTGTAGACCTTTTAGACATTCGACCTTGCTGTGACCTTGCCCCATTTCGATAAATTCCAAAATCAAATCCGTTAATCGTTTAAAATGATATTACTATATACACATAAGCAGAGGTGGGTAGTAATGAGTTACATTTACTTAAGTAACTTTTTGAAAAACATGTACTTCTACAGTATGAGTAGTTTTACCTCACCATACTTTTTACTTTTACTTTTTCCCTAGATTTTCGAAGAAGAAACGCTATTCTTACTCCGCTACATTTGGCTACACTCGACTCGTTACTTTTCTAACCGTTTATTCTATATTCTATATTCTATTCCTATTAGATATTCTTTACTTTTGCCAGAGAAATGCAGCTGGTAGATCTACCACATGACTGTGTTTCCACCAATCAGACGTAGCAACAATAATCACATGACTCTGTTTAACCCATCAGCTGCAGTAACAATACATGTAGTCATATCTTCAGCCGGGGTAGACATTGAAGGAAACATGACGTGGTTAGTTTAGCTGTTTTATTTAATGTTGCAATATTCAACTATATAATTATAGCAAATAGACAAAACTATATAGCAAAACTAGAAGCTAAAAAATATAATTTTCTTACATTTGTTCTGCTGGATACAGTTTATGGTAAAGTGAGACTCTTTTACACATGTTCTAATGTTATTTTCTATCTGCTGTGAGCCACTTGGAGGGCAACTGAATATACAGTATATCTTACACTGGAAATAGTTTGCTAATAGTTTAGTTTTATTTATTTATTTTATTACATTTATGTCATTTATTAATAGAAATCTTTTTACCAAATACTTTTTTACTCTTACTTGAGTAATATTTTGGATGACTACTTTATACTTCTACTTGAGTAACATTATTTTGAAGTACAGCTACTCTTACTTGAGTATAATTTTTGGCTACTCTACCCACCTCTGCACATAAAGCCTGTACCATCACACCATAAACCCTTATGCCTAGCCTTGGGGTGTGGCTTTGTAGGGCGTCTGGGGGTGTGCTGTGATCAGACTTGCTTGTCCTGCACATTCCATGGGTTTTTAGGTGAATTGGGAACTGAAGAGTTTGGAGGTCTGCTGGGTTCTGTGCACAACCTGAGCCTGTGGTGCACTGGGTGTTCTGGTGTCTTTCTGTTGTGGCTAGCATTGATAAATTTTTTTCTGCCATTGGCTTTTTCATGGGATCAGACCAAATAGGCTGATCTTTGGTCCTCGCGGGCATGAGTGAGCATCGGGTGGTCCAGAATAATGTCACCAGTTTACTGATATACCAGACGAGTTGGCCTGTGGTCACCATGGACATGGGAGAGTTTTGGGTACCCACAATCCTGTCACCAGTTTACTGAGATACTTTAATGCAGTATGTTATGGCTGATAGGTGTAGTCTAGCCGGTTTTGTAGTCTACCTCCTACAAAAACATCTACCCACCTTGAATATTGAACTAAAAAAGAAACTCAAGGAAATAAAGCACCTGAAAACGTAATGATTCCATTAAATGTCCGAAGTATAAAAATGTTCCTTGTCGTGTGCCATGAAGAATTACCCATGGTGAAACATTATGCGCTCATTCCACATAGTGTTATTTTTTCTACATTAATGGCTCAAACACAGGGACTTATTATGGAGGGTGCTCCACAGAATCTTACCAATACCAATAATAAAATATTGAACATGGGCTCTTGTACAGTAATGTAACTTTTATAAATGCTGATGTAGTGAAGGTTTATTTATTTAAGGAATCTCAGTTGTAAGTGCTCTCTCTTCAATTATCCCGTTTTATTCACCAATAAAACACTTTAATCGTTTTCAAATCAGTGCAGTATGTGTAGAATAACACACTCCAGACTGTGGTGTTCTGAAAAAAATAGTGCACGCCACTGAGTGAAGGCTGCATCACCCGTCACCTAATCACACTCCCTCACGCTGTGCCATTATTTTCCTATAACAGCACAGACTGGGGTGTATTCCCTGATGAACAATCAGATTAAAGAATTTAACAGTGCTGTAGGAAAAATTTCAATTAGATATAAATATCTAATGAAAATCTTAGGAATTAGGGTTTCATCAATCATATACATTTTCACTTCAAGCACTCGTTACCTTTATTTTCTGACTGCTGTTGTATCACTTTGTAAAATATCCTTATCAGATTGTAGCCATTTGTGCATTAAAAAAAAAAACACGGTACGGTCAATGTTGGGTGTGGTAACAAGGAGAATGTATAGCAGGAGACAGATTTACACTCGGTGCACTCGTAGAACCTGTATGCGGATGGCACAGATACTGACTCAATCAACTAAGAATACTGCTGCAATCAAACACCGCAGATCCCGCCAAGATTCCTGTTAAAGATGATATCTGGGAGCAGTTATAGGAGAGTCCTTGGGAATTCACATCGCAGGCACAGAGTGCTTTATAGCTTCTCTTAAAAAGATCTTCTATCAGGAGGTATTGGAGCTGCCAGACTTCACAGACCCCAATTGAAGGAATAACTTAGAGGGCTTGATGGTGGTTTGGCTTTTATTCTGAGCATCAAAGCCAGCCTCTTATCACCTGAGAACTTTCCCATCTAACCGCTATCTCATACAGTACATTCTGCTTCATTACTATCCACTGACAAAAGACGAACGCCTTCTATTTTAAAGAGGCGAAACGCGGCCTAAATTCAAACGTATAATTTCTGCCAAGGTACTTCATTATATAAAAGAGAGGAGTACAGTATAATAATAATCTCTACACATTAGTAATTTATACAGCTGAAGTGGCACTTATAGGGCGACACTAGGTCCCGAAGACAGGAGCTATACATTGAGGCAGAACCTTTCAGGCTCTTGCAGACAGGCTCTTAAACAGGTCATAGAGCTGCGTGTGTATTGGTGTGAGCATTTGTGCGCGTGTGTGCGTGTGCGTGTTTCTGATTGAGGTGTTGTGGCAAGGGGGACATTAACGTCATTAATCAGATGGTGTCATTTGTCACCTTGCCGACGGGAGCCCTTTTCGAGCTAAACTCCTGCTCCGAGTGCAGAACAAGCCCTGTGAATTGCTTAGTTCCAACCTAGAAATATCATAACTCACCCTAATAGACAGGCAAGAAACAAAATGTAAAGGCAATAGATGGAGGGAATGAGTGTAGATGGAAAGAAAGAATGTGACAGAGATGGAACATGGCATATGTGTGGAGAACGCATTACGTCCAGGACATTACAATATACGAGAGGGGAAAACAATGGAAGCGTAATAGAACAGATATTAACCCTAAGCAGGACTGATTATTGCCAGTGGTAGTGACATGCAGGTTGTAATCTCATATTAATCACAATGATGTATTAGAACTGTCTTATTAAGCAATACCATTTTTTAAATAGTTCTGAGTCCATTCTTTTCATGTGTTGTTTGAAACTTATTCAAAACTGTTTAACTAATCATCAAAACAATTTATTTAATAATCTGATGACTATTAAATAAATCGTTTTAATGATTAAATAAATTCAAAACTGTTCATTTAATCATCAAAACAGTTTATTTAATAATGTGATGACTAATCACTCACTCATCATCTATACTGCTTAATCCTGTACTCAGGGTCGCGGGAGGGCTTGGAGCTTATCCCAGGAGACTTACGGCACAAGGCAGGGTGCCAATGGGTAGGGTACCCTGGACAGGTGCCAATCCATCGCAGGGCACACACACACACACACACACACACACACACGCACACACACACACACACACACACACACATATACACACACTCACATACACTACAGGCAATTTGGGTATGCCAATTAACCTAACCTACATGTCTTAGCACTGTTGGAGGAAACCAGAGTACCCAGAGGAAACCCATCAAGCACGGGGTGAACATGCAAACTCCATGCACACAGAGATGGGAATCGAACCACAACACCACCATGCAGCCCTGTGATGACTAATATTATTTACATATTCTTCAGATTATTATTATTACTATCTATTTATTTATTTATTATTATTATTATTATTATTTTTATTATTTTTTTTTTTTCCAAAATAAGCATGAAGCATTTGAAAAGATAATCAAGAATCATACATCAACATTCAGTATGCTATGTTGGTTGAGTTTTAATATGAAATGTATGAAACTCATGCTTTGTACTTGCAGCAAAAATAAGAAAGAATTTTTTGTACACAAAACTGTTTTTTAGTTATAAAGATTGTTAAAGATCAGGAGAAACATTAAAAAACAATAACAAAATTTACAATGCACCATCACAATCAACCACCTTCCAGTTTCAGCTAATCAGTCTATTCACAGTATGAGAATGCACCATATAATGCCATATCTGTGGTGCTACGTATAAAGTTATTTTCTTCCAAATGTGGAAAAAAAATTGTTGCATTTGATAGCAGGAACATAAGGAAAAAGAGAGAAGTGTTATTTGAGAAGTGAAATATGTTGCACTACATTATTCCACATATTATATGGTGTAAAACATCCAAATTGTTATTTCACAGACTGTATTGTGGATATTATGTGACACATGCCTGTAGTTTCTGAATGCTAGGGTGTCTAGAGTGGCAGTAGCAGAATATAAATATCCCTTTTCTTGGCTTCAACATTTTCTAAAACTTGATACATTGACTTCACTTACGGCAGCTGTTATTTTTCCAGCGGTAGTTTTCCTTCACTGATCATGTGACAGGAAGGAAGGATGCAATTGGCTTGTCAGAACACATAGTATTTTGCTAAAGACATTTGTAATGCAGCCCTTCCATGTCATGGTTTGCCTTACATGTGGAAGTTCAAAGCTTTTAAACAAAGGATACTGTATGTTCTGTAATGGTGTTCAAATTAAACATTTTGTTGTAGACAAGTGGTTCTCAAACCTGGTCCTGGAGGATCCCCTATCCTGCACATTTTAGTTTTTTCTCAACTCCCAGCAAATCTGATTTAACTCATCAGCTAATTAAAAGCCTTTTTTAAATTGAAGTGTCTGAGTGATGGAGGAAAGAAAACACTAAAATATGCAGGACAAGGAGTCGTCCAGAACCAGGGTTGAGAACCACAGTTATAGACTACCTTGTGTGCCAGAGGAAAAGTGCACTAGTGCACGAAAATGAATAAAAGTCTGAAGTTAGCATTTATCACACTTTGCTGTCAAACTGTTTAAAATTTCTTTGTTAAGGACATACTGACAGAGTGATCGGTGTGATGTAAACAGCAGTTATTGGCGCCATGGTGGCTTAGTGGTTAGCACTGTCGCCTTGCACCTCCAGGGTCTGGGTTTGATCTGGCCTTGGGGTCTCCTTGTACTGAGGGTTTCCTCTCACAGTCCAAAGACATGCAGATTAGACTAATTGGCGTTCCCAAACTGCCTGTAGTGTGTGAATGCATGTGGAAATGTTGAATGAAGGTCTCAAAACAGTAATAAAATGGCAATAAATAAAATGGCAATCACTATTGGCCTCCACTGTCCCTACTTGTACTACAGAGGTTCCTAGATGGATGGATGGATGGTTAGTACTCTTACGTTAATGATCGTCCAATAACAGCACATCGTGATGTGTTTTATTCCTCTTATACAACAACAATGTGCCGATAATGTACAGTACAGGCCAAAAGTTTGGACACACCTTCACTCATTCAACGTGTTTTCTTTATTTTCATGACCATTTACATTGGTAGATTTTCACTGAAGGCATCAAAACTATGAATGAACACATGT
>JAOVVA010000033.1:5883049-5894107 GCA_028565275.1 Leiocassis micropogon
AAAGATATATAATAATTAAATATCGGACTCAAAATGCAAAATGCAAAATAAAAATGTTGTATGCATATACACAAGGGGAGAGGGAGAGGTGACTCATTATAGGCTGGAATTCAAAACAATACAAGTCTCAGAAGACCCAGAAATCCTTGCATGTAGCTTAATGCCCTTCCTTCCTTCCTTAAACTTTGCACCTTTAGCCTGTAGAATAAACAAGACCTGAGCTGCATATTTGTTTAGGCAAAAATGACAACAAAAAAACCTACAAGACATATCATTTTGCTCAAATGAAAAACCCTCTGCACCTCCTGTTAGTCAATCGGCTTGACCCGTTTTACATTTTAAATCGAGGCACGTATGAGTAAGAATTCTGCAAATATGCCATAGAGATTAATTTGTGACCTTTAAAATGTGATCTAAATTTGACAGTCACTTTTCTGATTCGATGTATTTTTCATGAGTCAAAAGAGATGAAATCCTGAGTATCATCTAATATTTATGCACATTTATAATTTTGTTGTCAAATCAACAGCATTCTCCAAGCATCTTGCCAGGAGGAAAATTGCACTCTTACTGTGCCGGGTTACAATCTTGCCTAAATAGTTTTTTTTCCCCTCGTACCACCAATCATTTATGGTAGCATTAAAAACGCCCACTAGCGTTCGCATTTGTTTGTGCATTGGACTGGTGTGTGTAATTGAATTACACACAGTGGTGTACGGACGGGTTGTTTTGCCTCCTTATTCAGAACTGTTGGATACCTTTTCCATTTTTAGAATTTAGTCTGGTCATTGGCTCGTGTGCCATCTGGCCCTGTCGGCTGTGATGAGTCATCATCTGTCGCAGCACAAGACTTCCAACTCCCACCATTTACACGACACTGCCCGGGCATCACCATTCCCTGGATAAAAGTCATCGACGTTGTTGAATATTATTCCTCCGCTTTCTGCTCCATTTTCTTTCTCTCTGCATCTTGTGTTATCTCTTTTCGCTCTCCATGCCCTCTCCCTCCATCTGCTTCTTTTGCTTAATTTTTTTCCCCCAACCCTTTTCTGTGTATCTCTCTAAATCTGTGCCCCACCCCTTCCTCCTTCTGTTCTCTTCTCCATTTTTCTCTCTGCCTTATCGTCTTTAGCCCTGCCATCCGGCTCCTTATTTTTTTTCACGAGATGAGCTCCTTATCAAATTTGCTTTGTATTACCTTTTAACAAGCCCTATCTTTGCAGGATGCCATCCATGTCACTTGCCCTCTGGGCTCCCCTGGAGCATGTCGTTGTGTTCTTGTTCGTGTACGTGTTAGAGGTTCATTTATATTTCCACTTGTATCATTTTTACTCTTGAGTGAAGCCCATCACATATTCATTACAACATTCATCTACATCTAGGCACAGTGTGCTGTAGTTGCTCTGGCTGCTGGAAGGATTGTGTTGTTTTAATGATTTTTAGTATGGGGCACTGGGCTTGTCTTTTCTAGAAAAAAAGATTACACATAATGTTTATTAATAGGTCATATGGTAAAGCTGTCTTCTGGCAATGTGCTTTCAAGGTTATGCGTGAGTCATGCCCTGGGAGAGTCTTTTTCTGTCACACGCGAGCAGACTCGCTCCACTGAGGCACAGCCTGTAACAAACTCTTCACACTGTCACTGTCAACTCATACTGTATTATTACAGAAAAACGTGCTATGCACACAGAGTTCACTTGACAGGGATGTTATATTTTAGGACTCCTATTTAAAGAGACTGCTGAATCTTTGGAAATTAGCATGCAGAACAGAGACAGGTCTATATTCCTTGACTGTTGTGTTTTCTTGCTGTATTAACTTTTTATCTATAAGAACATGAACAGAACTTGATTTTGTTCTTCAGACATACTGGATATAATAATATGCTTTTGACAGAGACAGTATATACTTCAGACAGAGAGAGTAAAGGCTAAATGTTGTTAACATAAATATATATGGGTATGGTTTGGGTTGTGACCCAATGTCAGTATCTGCTCGTGCTTCAAATATTTATGTTTATAACTGTATTTGGATTTAACCTAAAGTTGACGTAAAGTTTTTTTTTCATTAAATATAAACCTTACGACTCTTTCCCCAGGAATACTGAAAAACATTGGGATAAAACCCACATGTAGAAATGCCAGCTGTCGGCACGTTCACTGAATACTGGCTTTGACAGTTTTTCAATCTCAGCTATTGATGTGTAAGATTTTCATATAGTGATGTGCATGAGATCATATTTCTTTGAACCCCCCTAAGATACACTGATCAGCCATAACATTAAAACATTATCCATTTAGGGTTTGGGTTTCCCTTGTGACACTAGAGGTGTACTGAGGTGTACTGAGGTGTCTGGCTCCAGGACATTGCCAGAAGATTCTTTGGGTCCTGTGGCTTGTGTGGTGGGTCCTTCATGGAGGTTTGTCAAGTGCATCCAATAGACACTTGATCAGACTGGGATCTGGGGAGATTGGAGGCTTGGTCTGCGGCTTTGGGATTGTTGCCTGTGCGTGGAGGTCAGTGGTGCAGTGGGTGTTCTTGGGCATTTCTTTTATGGCCAGCATAGACTTTTTATAGTCATTCCTGCTGCATTGGCTTTTCTGTGAGATCGAACCGGACAGGCTGGCCTTTGGTCTCTGCGGGCATGTGTGCCCTGTCACCACTTTACTGGTATATAATTGATAATCAATGTTAATGTGTTATGTGGTGTTAATATTAAGGCTGATCAGGGTATATTCTAAGCTAAAACACATTTAGCTGTTTCTAGTTCTCAAAATATAAAACTATTAGCTTCTTGCAAAAAAAAAAAAAAAAAAAGACTTTTTTTGTTGTGTCCCATGAAATTCCAGGCCAGATAGACTCTTTAGTCTCAACCAGCTAAAAGTGATTGTTTATGTTATCTTGTCAGTTTAGAACACATCATCTTCAATTCCTGTTCCAGTTAAGGTTTAACTGCAAGTTGCTATGGATAAGACATCTGCTATATGCTGTCAATGTACTGTAAATGATTGAGGATATTGTTGATTAATAATGTCATCCTAATTAGTCTTCCATTAACTAATATTAGACAAAATCACCTGCTGGCAGCATTTACATCAATTTCACGGCATCAGTCTAGCCATGCAGATTTTGGAGATGTTAAATATTAGTCTGTCAATTTAAATATACATCCTTAAAAGAATGTTTGTTTTACAGTTTCCCTCATCTACATTACTGTTCCCATTTACATGTGTGATAATCAAAATTATTTTTCAACCGTCTTAGATAAGGACATACAGTTAAACATCATCTTACACTGTGTTAAATGCAAGGATATAATCAATACCAGATTCCCACTGGGTACAGTGAAAATGACAGGTACTGTAAGCTTTTTTGCTTTTTTTTTTTTTTTTAATTTGGTTTGTTTTCAATGTCATAAAATAAGACTTTCCAGGAAAAAAAAAGTAATCGAAACACTGTTTCTATACAGATGCAATAAGCATTTTCAATCTCGCTGCACAACATCAAACATTTGTTAGTTCAGTCATGAAATATTTGGTGCAATATTTATCTAAGGCAGCAGAGAGGACTTTTTTTTTTTACTTGTTGGAAGAGGCAAAAGTCATATAAAGTGGTGTCTATTGCTAAGGAAAAATTTGAAAGATATGTAAGATTCAGATTGTGCACTAACAATATGCAATACATGGCAAGTAATGCTAATAGCGACTGATACTGTTTATGCAGCCTTGTCAGTGTATAATACCATGCAGAGGATCCCTAATCATCAGGTTTATTTCATAAAACATAGTGTTCAGCTGTAGTCAATCGTCATTGTCAGTTGTAGGCGTACTTTAGCTTTTTTTAAATGTAACCTTGTTGTGGGGGAAGAAATATGATTCCTCTGTCCATACTACTTTATATGATGGCTCAAGGGTATGAGATTAGGGCTCTTTACACCAGGTTATGCAGTGTTAGATCCTGGCCTTGTATATAAATCGTTTCCAAAGAGGAGCTCAGTCATAAATTCCATTTTTTTGTAAAGCATAAATTCCCTTTTTTTGTGATTTGTGAAGCTCCTATATGCAGTTGTTGTCTGGAAGGTCGCATAAATATCAGACTAAATTTGGCGTGTTTCTCAGTCCAGTCCAGACCTATACAGTATTTTATTCTATAAACGCATGTGATTTTGCCTGACACATTGTACACTCTGCATAGAAAAAAAAGCACAAAATGCAATAAAGCAAGTTACATGTGTGACTTTTGGTCACAAAAACCTGCAGAGAGCAGACCCCGTTTTAGTGAAGATGACAGTATTAGAGCAGTATCATGGTATCATCTCATATTCAGGTCTCTGATATTAGTATCATAATGACCTAGTTGATTCTGATTCACTTAAAGCAGTTCAGAGGCAAATGCAAAGCACACACAAAATCAGGCAATCAGCACCCTGTCTAAACTAAGCAGGCTAAGCAGAATCTGCAGACAAACCACTTAAAACTGAAATATCAGATAAGCATTTTTAGAAATAGCTAAATGAAACATTACCTGTGAAAGCGCAGACTGAGACTTTACAGTGACTGAGTGATTTATAGAAGTGATTGTGGATTTTGAACAAGAATATGGATCACATGACTGAATATGTGATGTGGTTTGCTCTTTGTTGTGCTGAGGATCTTGGTAAAATGAGTTTGTGTTTTCATGTGTTTGGCAACTATTACATTAGCCATCTACCCATCTATTTGTCATTCCATCCATCTGTCCATCTAAGAACCTCTGTAGTCCAACCAGGGGCCATAGAGGCTAATGGTGACCATTGTATTTATTACCATTTTGTACAACCTTGGTTGGATCTCTGGTCAACATTTACAGGCACATTCACACTCACATTCACACACTACAGGCAATTTGGGACTGCCAATGTCTTTGGACTGTAAAAGGAAACCAGAGAACCTGGTGGAAACCCACCAAGCATAGGGAGAACATGCAGACTCCTTTCACACAGATGTGAGAATCAAACCCCAGACCTGGAGCTGAAACAAAGTCAAATCTGTAATATGAATGTTACCATGGAAGAACCAATAAAGAACCCAAAAATCCCTAGAACAGAGTTTCCTCTTTCAGAGATGATTCCAAGTAGAAGTGAAGAGCCTTTAACTGTTCAAACAACATTTAAGGAATTAAAATTGATAAGGAGTTTTAAGAGTGTTTCCCGTTTTGCTTAAGACATTCATTTATTCATTCATTTGTTTTAATTAATTAAAATTAATTAATTTAATTAATGCATCCTTTGCTCCCTCTCTCGCTTCCTCCCTGCCATCATCCATCCATCTTCTTTAACTGGCACCCCAGACCCCACAAAACCCACATATCCAGAAAATGGTATAGTATGTTTTCAGAAGGACAATGGAGACACAGGGACAACATACAATAGAAAACAGCCAGTAAAACCCAAGCTAAGGAAAAAGACCATGAATTTGTCTCCCATGCTTTCTTCCTTGACACTCAACTTCTGATCCTCTTTTTACATTAAGTATTTTAACCAGGTACCTTACCATTTGCTTTAAGGTACTGATTGTCAGCTATTCAATAATAAAGACAGAGACTATCTGTTTCATGAACTAATTTCTTAAACAATCCAAATCATTTTATTTTTTTCCTGTTGTTGTTCTGTCATTTTTCTCTCTTGCAGTATTGCTTCATGGCAAGCTGTAGGTATGTACACTGTGTCCCTTATAGCTCTGCAACTCATGCTAAGCCTGTACGCCTCCACTGAGTCGTGCTGCTTGATTTCACGCTACCGCCTCAATTCTAATTTGATAATTAATCTGTTTCATGATGGCGTGGTAAAGGAAGTAGCTTAAAAGTGCAAAAGTGCAGTACCTCCATGAATCAGAAATTGAATTTGAGAGACCAGGGGGGAAAATATTACATTCATCAGCTTTGCACCATACACCTGCACTTTCCTGGAATATCATGCATGCTCATGAGAAGTGTTGGTCTACACTTCTGTCGAGCGGATGAGTTATATCCCAAATAAAGTCTAACCCCTGTGTGCTTCCCTGCACTTTACTACAGAGAAGACAACTCGGCAGGAAAAGCCATGAGGCAGCATTTTCCTGAGTTAATATAGCTTTCTCATCGCTCCTCTGAGACCCAGAGAATCCGCTCTACCTGTCCGCTGCCTCGATATCTGCCCATTAAAAGCTAGAGCCTTGACTGAGGCTGAATAATTCAGAGCTGCTGCTCCCTGGTCAGAGTACAGATGTGTGCTGATCAGACAGTCTTAAAGGGGTTTTGACAGCACCCAGTGGAACTGAGAACACAAGGAGAGAAAGTCACCACAACCCTGACACGGAGCTTATACATTGGATGGCGTCAGCACTATATACAAATCTCAAAATGGACCCTCCCTTCCTCCCTCCCTCCAAAAAAATAAAAATAAATAAACAAAAAATAAAAAATGGAGCAAGTCACAGAGATAATTCTTATCTACAGTATGTTGAAACCAACATGTTTTCAAGCATGCAGAAACATGCATGTAATTAAGATCTTACAGTCAAACTGACACATAATTGGACAGACCAGCAGACAGACACACACACTTGCTTCAGCATGTTACTAATTGGCAGAGGAGAGCTGGGACTAAGTGTTCTGTGTTGTACCAGCTGCACCACTCAAATCTGTATGCTGTTAATGAGAACAGGTCTCTCTCACACTATCTTTCTATTCTCCACCTCTCACCTTCTCTATCTATCCTACTATTGTGGCTGCTTACGTACTGTCTCATGGGCATGAAATAATTATCCTCATGTACAGAGCTGATAATCAGAACCGTGGCAGATTCAGAACAAACCGTAAGTCTGAGGGAGGGATAATTTATGCTAGCATTCTGAAATAGTCATTTATTTCGGGGGGAACCATTAAACCGAATCTCGCACACTCCTAGTCACAAAATTCAGTTTTATTGTCTAAAGCACTTCCTTGCAGCGACTGGGGGATTCGGGACACGAATGTGTACGCATCAATCATGTGAACAGAGCTGAATATTTATTCGGTTGTTGGCCCACAAATTCAAACATTTGCAATTGCTTTCCCCCGGAAATCCTTCAATCACCTGTGTGCTCTTGGTGAAATCATCAGAAGCTTTGAACATGCATGACTCATCCAGGTTTTACAGGAGCAGAGTTTTCCCCGATGCTATAATCCGTTACAGCTTGCTCCTTTAGCTTTATTGCACCGTGACTGGCGTGATTTATGCATCGTACTGCTTATATTCCCAACTTCAACATTGGAGATGCTACACTGTAATGATATCATACAATTTATTTAATGTGTTTTCCGTTCATTAGATTGCTTGTTCTGACAATTTTGGAGGAGATACAGAAATTAAATATACCCAGAGCTGGTACAGTAAGACAGAGACTGGAAATCAATAATAGTGTGTTGTAGTGTAGGAGAGATTTATTTGTCACCACTAAACTCCAGTTCTTGATTTATTATAATCAACCTGCACAATTTAATTTATTTTAATCAATAATTAATTACCATTTGTATCACGTGTTATGTAAAATGTTACAGCAGAAAATGAAAGCCGAGGCCGAACATACAGTGTTCATGTGTTTATATTTGTTCCAGTGTGGCTTTGTGGTCATTTCTGCCCCTAATATTTCACCAGAGGCAGTAGAGAGCCTGAGGAAACTACAACGTGGGAGAGCTGACCTCTCACAGAAACAAGAAATGAATTATGCAGTGACATTATGTAATACTATCAGTTGCTGTTATCCAAGTCGTAGTCCGTCGGACACAATGAGAGAGAAGTGGAGTATAATGAGAGCAGAGAAGTGGAGCAGTAGGGCTCATGTGAAGAATGTTACAGAGCCAAGTAGTGCATTTAAAGAAATCCTGAAACGCATTAAATACATTTATACTATATATGTTTGATGTGTTTAGAAAATCTAGTGAAAACTGTTCGGTTGGGCACTATATTTACATGTAAAGAATTTGGCAGATGCCCATATCCAGGGCGTTGTGGAAAACTGGGGAGATGTAGGAGAACTTAGGAAGGTTGAAAACAAGGAGTGAGTTGCGATAGTCTAGTCTTAAAATAATAAAAGAGTGGACAAGTACCTGAGTTGCCTTTGTGGAGGGAGTCGATCCTTGGATGAATAGATGAATCCTTCTGATGTTATAAAGAATAAATTGACATGACTGTGTAAGGTTAGCAGTGTAAGAGGAACCGGACAGGATAACTTGGGTTACACAAAGGTTGCATGCACTGTGATCTGAGAGTTGTTGTGGGAGATCATAAGATCCTGAAGAGGCATGAATCACCTGGGATGAACACCAGTTCAGTTTTGTTAAGATTAAGGCCCAATCCCAATTCTATTTTCTACCCCTTATTAATGGCAAAAATTACTTTATTTATGGGTCTGCTTGCTCGAGTGAGCAGCCATGTTGAATATTTCGCTTAGCCCTTCGTTTGAAATGGGGTCCCCAAAAATCTTCGTTTGGAGGGCTATCTGGCCCTTCCCCTTCCCCTTACCCCTCCAACCAAAAGAGAAATGAGACACCCCTACCCCTTCACGTGAACGCGCCAAACGGAGGGTTAGGGCTAAGTGTAGGGGTAAGATGTAGAATTGGGATTGGGCTTAAGTTTCAGTTGTTGAGCTGCCATCCAAAGATAAGAAGTCTGTCAAACATGCTGAGATCTGAGATGAAACATCAGTGACTGAGACAGGAAAGGAGATGAGTTGAGTGTTGTTTGCATACCAATGGTATGAAAATCCATGTGAGGGTATGACCTCAGCAAGAGACTAGAATAGAGGAAGAACAGAAGAGGACCACATACTGAGACTAGTGGGACACCATTGGAGAATCTGCATGGAACAGGAGTGGATTCATACAACTGACCTTCCTGATAGGAGCAAACCATTGCTATGCTGTGCCACAAATAAGAAGGCTAGCAAGGATGGACAAGAGAATCTCGTGGTGTACCGTATCAAACACTGCTGAGAGGCCCAGGAGGATGAGGACAGATGACAGTTTGACCAATCTAGCAGTATGGAGCTTCTCAGCGATGTGCCGCTTTGAGTCCAGATTGGTTAGAGTCATTGATGCTGTTGTGTGAGAGATAAAGAGACATACAGTGTCTTCTGTCACACACACTGACATACAGTGAATTTTAGAGAGAGAGAAGAAAGTAATCCCGGCTCTTATTCGCTGATGTCTGCTGGATTAAGGCAGGGTTTCTTGAGAATGGCAGTAACCCCTGCCTTCTTAAATATTGCAGGAAAAATGGCCGGATGATATGAACTAGTTAGAGATAGTCTTGTGAAATGGCCTGGAGTATTGTGGAAGGGATTGGATCCAATGCTCAGGTGATGGGATTGGAAAATGAAATAACATACTGGATCTGTTTTGAGGGCAGGTTGGAAAAATGTGCTACTGAATGAGAAGAGGAGTCCTGAAGATGATCAAAGTTTTTGTATCTAAGTTCTTGTAGTATATAGCACACATTGTGAGTCACCATGTGATGGTGTGAGTCACCGTCACGTACAGTAAACACATCTACTGAACCTGGCAATTAACAGATTAGTTGAATCAGCTGAGTTTGAGCAGAGCAGAAGTATTAATAAGCTGTGCTGGACACTGGTCCTCCAGGACTGGATTTAAACAGCCCTGTTGTCTGATGGTGGTTTAGATATAAAGCAAAACCTTTCATTTGGCTTCTATAAAACTTACAGCAAAAAAAGTTAACGCATGTCAATAATATAAATAAAATCTTAATATTACAGTAATTTCTGTAATGACATTATGATGTGAAAATCCCTGTAGATCATGCTAAATAAAACTATCCTGTTCTACTAATGAGGCAGATTAGAACAACAAATTAGCAGAGTTAAATAGTGGAAATCTTTAAAGCTATCACCATGTCTATTTATAATAAACATTTTATTCACAGAATCCAACCCCATTTCGGTTAGTTAATTAGGTCAATATATCAGTTCCATGGTATTAAACAGTATCTAATCAAAAGTCCTGCAGCCTGTTTGTGCAAATTAACAAAGCACATAAATTACAGATCTGTACTATAAAAGGAAACCAAATAATTAAATATTCACAAAATAATAATATGCACATGCAATTTAGAGCTATGGAAGAAAACAGCCCGGATGCCACACAAGCAAAAGGCAATTGCACCCTGGTGAAATTACAAATGCATTTACATCCAATTTATTTATATTCCCAAGTGGTAGGTTGATATTACTCTAGCAAATAATAACCATGTCAGAAGTTTAAGGCTACCACATGCTAGCAAACTTGACTGATTGTTTTAATAAGTAAAATAAGTACAGTGTGTATACTGTACATGCATAATATTTATAATCTTATGTTAAGACTTTGTCCTATAAGACTCACCCTTATTTGATTCATAATTCATTCATGGTCATCTTCTTAAAGCAGCTTCACAGAATTAAAAGAACATTATGGAAATGTGTAGGAGCAAGTAAAAATATGTATAGATCATAATGATTAAATTGTCCCTGGTGAGCAAGTCAAGGGCTATGGTAATGGTGGCAAGGAAAAACTCCCTGAAATGGCAACAGGAAGAAACCTTGAGAGGAACCAGAACCCAGACTCATCTGGGTCATAACAGATAGCATTTTTTTTTTTTGCAACATAACAGAAGATGTCTAAGTTAACATGAAGTTCAGTTCAGTTTGGCACCAGGATGAGTCAGACAGGTCAAAGGGGCAGAGGGGAGCATGTGTAGCTCCAAACCATTATGAAGCAGAATCCAGCTGGAAGTGATCCTTCTCTTGATGCTTCAGGATCCTCGCAGGGTTGGCCTCTGCCTACTGGAGCTCGCAAAATCTCCAGATGCCTCGGGATGGTAGAAAAAGAAAGAACAGGTGAAAAAGAATTAGTGTAGTTGCCATTCATTATATTAGAGATGAGAGTGTGGATTTAAATGTACTGAATTATGAGGTTATGGGATAAATTATTCAATTCAATTCAATTTTATTTGTATAGCGCTTTTAACAATTGGCATTGTCCCAAAGCAGCTTTACACAATCA
>JAOVVA010000033.1:5894207-5910306 GCA_028565275.1 Leiocassis micropogon
ATGAAAACTCCTTTGTGATTCCTTATGCATGTTGTTTTAGTCAAGACCTTTATAATTATTCTACCATCATCACTCAGCGAAGTGATGCCGTAAGTACGGTTCATCATGATTCACCGTGAGTTTTGGCGCTGTGATTACATTTACCATCTTTCTGCGCGTTGGTCCTTGTGGAAGCTCATGGACCTTGCAGAACTTTGCGGAACGTCGGGCGGTCACTTGCAGTGGCTCATGGTGCATAACACAGCTTCTCATCGCGAGTCAAACCGCATAGGTGAGATATGGGTATAACAGCAGGAATTACAGAGGGGGCGTGGGTTATCGGGGGCGGGGCTTGTATGACGATTTTCACACACACACACACACACACACACACACACACACACACACACACACACAATAACAGAATTACTGCTGTCTGGCTCATGAATTACATAAATTGTCTTAATAACGGATTACATTTTTGAAAATACAACTAAATAAATGGTGGACCTAATGCATTAGATTACTCGTTACATCAAAAAAGTATGGAGTCTTGAGTCTGTTTTTAAACTGGGAGACTGTGTCTGAGCCCTGAATATTATCAGAAAGGCTATTCCAAAGCTTTTTAGTCTTTATATAGACTAGCTTTATAATAGAGATCCACATTGTTTAGGCATTCAATATCATGACTAGCCATTAATGGCAGATTGTGCATGTATATGCCTTTAGTTCTGTGACAGATAAAAATAGTGAAAATCTACCACACATTATTTTTACACTATTTGCAACAAGTAAAACTACCAAAACATAGTGCTATAGGTAGCCAGCAAGTGTAGTTACCTCTGTAAGAAAATCATGCTAGTGACAAGTTAGCTTGCTTGAAAAGGGTCCCTTGTGGTTTGCTTGGGGACGTGTGTAGTGACTGAGGATCGTTTCGCCTGATGGGTGTGAGGATGGTCTTTGACTCTGCTTATGCAGGTAGTTTTTCTGTGATGGCTTGTAACTGCAGTCACTCAATAGTTTTAGGTCTGTTTTGTATCCAAGCCTTCATCAGTGAAAGTGTCCTTTATATTCACTAAAAAACCTTTCCTCCTATATACTGTAGTTGAACCTTCAACCTTATAACACACAAATATAGCAGGGATTGATTTATGGTTGCACTTTCTGATATTACCCAAATGAGGATGGGTTCCCTTTTGAGTGTTCTTCCTCTCCAAAGAATTTCCTTGCCACCATCACTACCGGTTAACTCATCAAGGACAACTGCCACATACAGTAGAGGTTTTCACTCAAGCCTACATCAGTGAAAATGCACTTTATATTAATTTAAACATCTTCTCTTTTATAGTATTTAACCTTTAACCTTATAGTACACAGACATAACATTGAAGCATTTATGGTCATACCCTTCATACTACCCTGTTGATTCTGGTTCCTCTCCTCGTGTCATGTCCGGGAGTTTTCATTGCCATTGTTTTGGCCTGAGACAACCTGTTAGCCATAAGTTAAACTTTATTTATACATTTTTCTAATAATTTTTAATTTTGTGAAGTTTTTGTGACAATGTCTATTGTTAAAAGTGCTATTCAAATTGAATTGTGCTACATATGGACTTACTGCTATAAAGGCAACTAATGTTGTATTTTTTATATTACAGTATATAATCAAAACCTTTAGATTAACTATGTATGATATATAAATATTAGGGTAGTTATCACAAACGCACTCACTCACTCACTCACTCGCTCACTCGCTCACTTATTGTCTGAACTGCTTTAGCCTGTATACACAGTCACGGGGGGCCTGGAGCCAATCCCATGTGACTTAGAGCACAAGATGGGGTAAACCCTGGATGGGGTGCCAATGCATTGCCGGGCACACACATACATACACACACTTACATGCTTATTCTCACAGTATGGGCCATTTGGAAATGTTACTTAGCCTAATCTGCATGTATTTGGACTGTTGGAGGAAGCAGGAGCACCCGGAGGAAACCTGCCAAGCATGCATGTGTGTGTGTATATATATATATATATATATGCTCTTTTGAATCTTTTGAAACCAAGGACCTTGCCAGCCTATTTTTCCCCAGACATACTCTGTGAACTAGCATGGTACAATCTTTCTTTGTATTTGTACACAGTGAGTGGCTGCATCACTGAGCACTTCTAGCTTTCTAAGTCAGGAAGAAAAGTGCAGCATGAGTGAGCTTGAGTACCATGCCAATCTACCCTCAGTGTGATAAAAAGAGCACATCATGCTGGTTTGCCACCTACTCATATCTTTAACAGGCCCCGATCACCTGGCCTCTCTGCTGGGTCTCTCTCACAGAACTAGAAGCTTTCACAGATTGAACTGGAGCATGTAAAATCATTTACAGATGGACCACTATGAATTTTTACTCTTCCCTTTTTTAATTAAAAATTTTAAATCAAAGATTCCAGCTTAATGACTACCAAGTGCCTTTATTCAACTCATTAATTCCTGTATTTCTAACCTTACATTCATCATGCAGCTTGTGTTAGCTGGGCGAGACTTGTGTCCGATAACAACCTCTAACAATTGATCTTGAGTGCGTCCACATAATGATGCCTCTTTAAGTTGGGTTAAGCATACAATCGCGCACAAGTATTTCCCGCAGCTCAGTTTGCTGCTTGGTCACCAGCTCAGCTGAAGTCCTTAATGAGAATTTTATGACTAACGTAATAAACCAAGTGGAAAATATGTCAGCAGGTGACAGCAGGCATGGAGGCTTGTTGAAGGACAGATCTGTCAAAGCCTCTCTGCCTGACTCTTATGCAGATGGATTGAATGCAGTGGCATAAAAAAATAATTGTCCTTGAAACATATTCCTGGAGCCTTGGTGATATATCTCCTGCTCTTCGGCTGTGTAATTGAAGCTGACCATAATAAATAAGTAATACAGTTTGCTGTCTGGACAGCTATGCTGAGGATTGAACTGATATCATGTAAGTAAGAAAGATACAAGGCATAAAAAACAGACATCTAATATCTTATAACACATGCACTCCGATACACAAGCCCACACACACTGCCACACACATTCCTCATATCGTGTGTTTGGGCTGGAATCTTTTTTTTTTTTTTTTCTATGCAGTTCATGCTTTTAGACAAACTCTCTTTACCTTTTCAATCTTAAAACGAGATTCTTAGGATATATCACCACTATTCAAAATAATTTCTTATCACAAATTCTTCTTAATGATTCTGATTTATTCTGATTATATACATACATATACACTGAAATTATTCATTGTAATATTAAGTGCTGGAAAACACTGTTAGCAAACATAAAATCAATATATAAGCTCTTTTATTAGCATTTCTAATGGAGTAAAATGTAATAAATTATTTATTCTTTTGAAGTACTGTATTTAAAGCACTATATTATTCTTTTAAATCATTAATTCATGCAATGCATTACCAGTGGTTTATAGTAATAGCTCTGCATTAAAGTGTCTTGAGAATGGTTCTACTTTACCCAAATATAAATTGTTGTCAGCTGATGAATTACATTAGCACCAGAGCTAACCAGATAACCACTCCCTGAAACTTAGCAAATGCACATGGTACAGCCCAGATTCATATTTACTGGCTTGAAATTGCCCATTAAATCATTGTTTTTACTTAAAATAATTGTGTATACACCTTATGAAAAAAGCCATAGAAATCCTGTTGCGATTGCTTCTGTCAGATAATTGTCTAGTCAACAACAGGACAAATTGATTTGTAATTGATTATAATATGTATAATATATATTAGAATGGATTATTTTGTAAGTCATTAAATGTAAACTAGGACAAAGAAATGATATTTAAAAAACTTTAAATTATCTTTTAAAATTTGTGTAAGAAGACAAGCAAGATTATTTATCTATAACTCAGATATTTAAATATTGCTTTGGCACCAGAATTTAAAAATTACTGGTAGATGGATAAGTAATAATAAGTTCACCTATCAGTGTGAGACTAATAAAAATCATTCAATATCAAGTAGTTGTTAAGAAGCTGAACAAGATTAATTAATGCTACAAAGGTTGTGACCTGCTTAATCATCTGCAAAAAAGGTTGTGTTTCAGTAAGGTGGGATGAAGCCCTCAAGGTTTATTGGTTTCCAATAACATACTGTATTCCTCCTCTTATACCACAGCAATTTGCAACTGGTTTGTTTATTATTAAATTATTATTATTATTATTATTATTATTATTATTATTATTATTATTATTATTATTATTGCTGATAAGATAAAGAACAAAATCACATACTTTTTTATATCAGTTTATGGTTATGTTGCAAACCATTCAAAGCAAGTTACTGTTATCACTTAAAAAATTGTTTCCTCAAACACCACTTTGTTATTGACTCTTGAATTTTCCATTTTTTTCTCTGAGAAACACCTTTCATAAATATTAAATGCACAATTCTTAGAGAAAGCTTTGCCATATGAATGACTATGTGTTAAATAACAGCACGTTATTAATGCATTTATTATTCCACTCAGATTATGTGTAGTGTCTGCTCATACAAGTGTGAATGAGCTGTTATTCTAGACATACTGGAGCAAGCCTGCAACTGTCTTGTAGACTGCACTTGTAGTTATTAATTGCAGTTATTAAAATAAAAAAACTAAATAAAAAAAATCATCAGCACTTTTTTCTCCATCATGTTCAGTCATCAAGCAACACTGCAATGCAGGTACTGTATGCTTTAAATGAACAAACACAAATATTTGAATTTGTTTTACACAAAGATAATCACAAATGGTCTAGTTATGAAAGCAATTTATAGACTTTATTGTGTTAATGATTATCATAAATGAGGTTGGAATTGAATTCCTGTTTTAAGTGCACATAATATGTTATTAATTCAATTCAGTTGGAAACTGTATGATATCATCCAAATTTATGTGCACAGGCATATATGCAATCTAAATTAGAATGGAAATACAAAGCCATTTGACATTTCCTTTTCAATGTCTAAACAGGTCTGATTCTGATATTATAAAAAGTAATAGCAATTCTTCCATTCATGACTGCACTTTCTTATCCTCCAGAAATAAAACTCCTTCACAATTTCATTTGCATGCGCATTTTCACTATCATAGATGCAACCATGTCAATCAAACACACATGAATATAGAATGCATTCTGCTATAAAGTTTAAATTATATCTCAAATTACTGTATGTGCATTCATAGAGAGGGTGGGGGTGGGGTTGATATACAGGACCAGTCAAATTTTTGAACACATCTTCTAATTCCATGGTTTTTCCAGATTTCTTTCTACATTATAAAACATGAAGGCATCTTGAAGGATTCCAAAAATTGATATTGAGATGTGTTTGCTACTTATGCTCTGTAAAGCGTTCATAATGACTCTAATCTAAGATGTTGTTAATTGGTGATATTTGAGGCTGTTGTCTCTAAATGAGTAAATGGTAATGCAAATGCACTTGACAATACTGTTCAGAAGTAAGCAGTAAGTTTAGAACAGCTGACCAACTGTCAACTGACTGTTGCTTGTTGTTGCTGTTGTTGTTGTCACTTAAGTGCCTAATGCCATATGTGTTAATTATGTCATAATTTAGAAATTCCCGTTAATGTTCTAGAATAAAAAAATAAAAAAAATCGCTCAACAACAAAACATTGAATTAGAAGATGTGTACAAACTTTTGACTGGTACTATATGCAATAGTACAAAAACGTCTCAAGATTAAAATATGCATTGTCTTTTACAATTTGATTTTATTTGTTTTATGATTTGCAGAATATGCACATAATTCATTTTTAACAAATGTTATATATATATATATTTTTTTTTTAAATAAAATAAAGAGATCCAAACTTTAAAATATCTAGTACATGCCAGTATGGATTTTTTTTAAATACCATAATTCCTTATGGAATATGAGTATAATGTGGGTATAATTATCATTTCTTACCCTTTCTAAGAATTCTGCAACTAGTCTTTATTTTAGTATTGAAATTGGCAGCAGATACAGTAGACCAAAAAATGTAAAAGAAAATGCAAATTTCTATGATGTAAAAATTAAACCAAGTTAATCATGGCAGACTTTTTTACTTTAAATGTGATATAACAAAAAGTTAAGGAGGAACTCTTTAGGGTCTTTTTATAATGGTGCATGTGCCTGTACTCCAAATTTAACAAGCATATTTAAATTCATGTTTAAAAGCAATGAATACACAAATGTCAGAAATGAAGTGAAACAAATAAAGATCAGCTGTTGTTAAATAATCTTTACACTTTCTTTACTTTAACATTATATTGAATGTCTCAACAAAGAACTTACAAAGTATTTAAAGATTGCATTTTGAACAGGATAGGGATAAAAAAAAAAAATCCAGTTAGAACCATTATTAACAAGTAGAGAAAATAGGGAACTACAATGACTACCATAAAAAGGATGTTTCTCCAAAATGATAAAAGAGGTTTCGGGAATATTTGGCCCCAACTGGTCACGCCATGTATGCAACTATGATCTCTCATATTCTAAGATATCTAAGATATGGGGGTAGTGTGGCAAGATGAAAGACCTTCCTCTCTTTCCCCTGTCTTTTTGTTTGGCATAAAAACAAGACAGCTTATCACCCAAAGAACATCATTCTTCTGGCGAAACATGGTGGTGGCAGCATCATGCTATGAGCTGCTTTTCTTCACCTGGAACTGAGACTCCAGTCAAAATAGAGGGAATCACCAGGGAATATCTATTTGGCACAAAATGTTCAGACCCTTGATATTCACCGAGCCATTGACATTTGAAACTTTGTTTGTAATAGGCTAAATTATATCATCTACTGTATAATTATTAGCAGTTTACAGTATGATGTTTTAAAGCAACCTAAGATTTTTCATCACTCATGATGAAAAAATTTATATTTATTGCACCAGTGTTGAAAATCATGTCAGCATTTGCCAAACATGCCACCTCTTTTTCCCCCTCAAAGAAACATGCAAAGCTAATGTTATTTCAGCCTAACAGCATTTCAGACTGAATTACATAAAATGTGAGTGGTTGGGAGACAGAGTGCAGGGCATGTCAATGTGATTCTCACTTTTGATATGGTAAGTAGCTGAACGAGGCCTGGCATAATGCTGTAAGAGCAGACTATATTAAGTGCAGTGTACGTACCTGTTTAGCATCATAGACTAGCATGAGTCACTTGAGAGATGGTCTGTGGCTGAAAGCGTTCATTCAGAAGGTTCGTGTTAAGATCGAGATATGATAAAAAATTGGGTGCTTTTTTTAAAGGACTTTGCTATAAGTAAAAAGATGTAAAAGATGGTAATGATGGGAGCAACCACCCAGGTCATATCCGAAAATAATGAAATGATTATAATTTATTTTCATGCAGGTCATTTGCCACTTTGTTTGTTATTTATAGCACAGTGATGTTAGATTTTTGACTCTAACAGGCAGAAGATTCATTTTCTGTAACAGCAGCTCTGACAATAGTCCTGGCCGCAAGGTTTATATTATTGATGTGCTCGGTGTAATATGATATCATTTCTATTATAACAATTTACACGGTGACCCATATAGCAGACTCATCATATGAATAGATTAAAATGTGTCTCCAGTTTTGATTTGATTAATGATAAACACAAATCAGGTGCATATGATTTGGGAAATGTCTGGCTGCTGATGGCACTGTAGTTTTAAACCCTTCCTGCACTTACCTGACTTAGCCCCTCTAAACCTTCCCTGGCAGTCTTTTTGATCTCTAGACTGGATTAAGTTAGAGAGCTGTTTTTGGTGTTTGGCCACCTCCTTAACAGCTATATGCTATCCATTATATTTAAAAAAAAGTAAAATAAATAAATAAATAAATGGAATCATACCAGGAGCTGATCCATGTCTGGGTCTTGAACTTCCACCCACTCCATGTGGGCCCACAGAACCTCATCTGTCTCCCTCACCTTCTCACAGACATGCTCACACGGTAGAAGATTTGCTTGGTCTATTTTGAAAGTCTTGTTTTCCATCAGGGATGGAAGTGCAGGTGGAAGCAGGTGCAGATCCCCTTTAATCAACATTGTGAAAACCACAGACATAAACAAAAAGGAACAGGAGCTATGAGCTGTGGCATACAGTATATCACTCTCAGGCACAGCAAACAGTAACTTCAACAAAGGTGAGAAAATGTGAAGCATAAACATGGAGCTTAAATAGACAGACGTATTAATGGTAAACACCAGTAGCCAGGAGCACATGGTTAGTGACATGGGACTTGTGGTGGCTTATACTGTAGAGGTAGTCTAATACAGGACACATCTGGTGCTTCCCTGACACTCTCAATTTCTTTTTTTGGAATGCAGAAGGGTTTTCCTTTTGACTTCTGCACTAGAATTTAATGCAGTGATGTCTGTTAAAATATATTTTATTCTCCCTCTCATGCATTCATTCTATATACCACTTGTGACTGTACAGGGTCACAGAAAGCCTGGAGCCAATTCCAAAAAAGGGGTGAAAATCCATTGCAGGACACAAGCACACACACACACACACACACACACACACACACACACACACACACACACACATACTGTACACACACACACACACAAACACACACATGCACACACACACACACACACACACACACACACACACACACACACACACACACACACACTCACACTATGGGGAATTTAGAAATACCAATTAGTGAATCTGCATGTCTTTGGACTGTGGGAGGAAACCAGAATACCCAAAGGAAATCTACCATGCAGGAGGAAAACATGAAAACTCCATGCACATAGACCCGAGGCGGGAATCAAACCCTTGATCCTAGACCTTCATTAGGAAATTTTGTCTGGAGAACAAGGACATAAAGATAAAGATCAAAAACTTGAAAACAAGGGAAAACCATTATTTATTAATTTTTGTCTGTTTGTTTATACAATAATTTGTTCTGTAATTGTTTTAATTGATAATAGAAGATATTAGATTCTCAGTATGCATGCTATTTAGACTCATATGACTAAATGTTTTCTTGCACAGCTGGTTAGTGCGCTACTATCTTCCCAAGCAAATTTAAAGTGCAGCTAAAGAGCTCTCCGAAACGCACCTAAATCAAATTGGTCAGTAGAAAAGGGAAGCCATCAGATTTGATTAAGTCAAAGAATAAAAGAGGCATGGCTTTGAAAACACTACAAACCTTCAGGTCTATTGTAGTTGAATACCTGCTTTAGTTTTCAGCAAGAGGTAGTAAGGTGATACATAGTGAGCTGTGGTGGGGCACCAAGAGTCTGCCATGGTTTAATACATAAACCTTCACAAAATTGATTGGTGTGAAATATCTCTTCATTTTACGTTTTTAAGGTATTTTGATATAATCTCATATCACTTTTAGACAGTCAATCAATCTGGTATAAGATTATTTCCCTGTAAGTGAAAGTTGATACATAATTAAATTCAATATCTTGTTAAACAGGACTGTTATATCACTTCAAATTTCTGCAGGTATTTCTATATAGTACTTATTCAAGTACTATACAGTATAAGTAAAAGGGTGGATAAAGCAAGTTAAATCACTGCTGTTAGCCTCAACACTCACCAGCCATTTTATTATGGACACCTGCTCCCTTGCTTATTTATTATCTTCTTATCCAATCATGTTGCAGCAGCACCTTGTCATAAATCCTGCAGGTCATGAGCTTCAGTTTTAATGTTTATATTGAACATTAGAATTGGAGAAAGTGACATCGACCATGAACATAAAAATAGTTTTGAAATGCCTTATGGCCTTAGACTTCCATGCACAACAGTGTCTATAGATTACACAAAATAATGTTAAAAAAACATACAGTGAATGGCGGTTTTGCAGAAAAAAAAGAACGAGGTCAGAGAAGAATAGCCAGACTGCTTTGAGCTGACATGAAGGCTACTGTAACTCAAATAACCACTCTTTAGTAAACAGAAAACCATTCAGAGCTCACAAGATGTCAAAATGTATTAGGCAAGAGCAGGAGGCTGAGGCTTCAGTGGGGACTGGTATTTCAGATCATATTAATCAACTCCATCATATTGACCTCACAATAGCAATCATTCCCCAGACCCATGATGAATCTAGTTGAATTCATATCGTTCAGAATGAATAAAAAAAGATTTACACAGCTGACTGGATGTACGAAGAGAAAAACCAAGAGGGGGAAAGACTAAACAGATGAACTTGCATGTAAAAAGTAGTGTAGTGACAAGTTCATTTAAAAGTGTCATAGCCTCAGGTGCTCATTAAGCAGCTTATAGCCTACTATTAATAAGAAGCAGTGTGGAGAGCCGAGAGAAATACAAGCTTTTCACCATTATTCCCTTACATTGTTCAGTTTATCTGACTGCGCTATAAAAATAATAGGGTTCACTTATTTTCTGCAAGTCAGCTCAGGCATATCTGACACCATTTTATGCAGGGCGCAAAGATTCCTAGGAAACTCATGCAAAACAGGCTTTTTGAAGTACATAATGACAAAATTATAAAGGCAGTTACATAAAATAGTCATATTAGACTCAAGGATAATTAACTATAATTAACCGATTTATCATTTGCAATAGCGAACTGACAGGACTGACAGTGACATTTGATTTGAATTTCCCATTAAAATTTCAAAGCATCCTGATGCATTCATTTACTTAATTTTTTTTTATTTTTGAAAGTCATGACCGCTTCTTTCAGAAATGCATAAACTGCACCGGCACAAAAGAAACGGTGGTTCAAAGCAGAAGTCCATCAAAAGGGATAGATAGAGACTTAACCTGACAGTTGATAAACAGCATAAAAATACAACCTCTAAAATAGCTGCAGAATTGAATCATCACAGGACAGAGTCTCAATAAAAACTGTACAACAGGTCTACTACTTTGAAATTTATTGCAGGACTCCACGTTTATTTCCAAGGCCAATTCACAAAGAGGAGGAGGAGAACCAGAAGCCATGTGTGATGTCAACGTAGAGAGAATTAATTATGCTAAAGTGCTGCTTATAATTAAGGAACAGTGATTGACTAATCTTGTTCACAGCTTACAAGGTGATCTTATTGTACTGTGGAGTGTCTGTGTATTGTTCTGTATTGATTAGACTTATTATGACTCGTTTGTTGTTTATATGTGTTTTAGTGACTTGCTCTGGGACAGCTAATATAAATGGGCTAGTAGGACTGAGCCTTCATGTTTATCACGGATAAAACAATACCACCACCACCACCACCACCACCAACAACAACAACAACAATAACCAGAGAACAATATAAGGCTTTGTTTTTGGATCAGATATTCTGATCCAATCTGATAGCCAGCCACTAGTTCAAGATATAAACATATGACATTACTTATATCGATTGAAGTAAATAAATTGTAACAAATGTTTAACTGTGACAGGCTGCAAAGTGCCTAATGGTGTGGTCATGGCTTTAGTTTCTAACATTTAATGTGACAGAATCAAAAGAATAACCAGAAATAATCAGTTAAAATAAAGATATTATATATTGAGGTTATAATAAGTTATGATGAGAAATAATGTCATATCACTTTTTTATTCAAGGGCCCCATACTGTAACAATTTCAGTTAAAATGTCCTAGATTATTGTCTTTTTAGTGTAAAAACAAATGCAACAGTATAAGCAATGGTTATGAGAAATGCACACAGAATGATATATAATAATAAGGATGATTGCTTTCTAGCACATGCAGCCAATCAGTTTTAGTCCTGACACGTCATCAGCAGCAGTTGTGAAAGCGCAAATGAACACAAGTGGGGTGGTTGGACTTGTCTCTAAAGTGCCTTTGAAAAATTGACAAAAAATAAAACAAGCACACATTGAGTTATTATTATTATTATTATTATTATTATTATTATTATTATTATTATTATTATTATTATTATTTGGTTTAAATGAAATGGTTACAGTTGTACAGTGTAGTACTTGGAAACATGCCATGACCCTATTTGCTCATACCCTTAAAATCATAAATTAAAATCATAAATCCGTCTGGCTATAAGGGGATACTCACTCTAGGCAATCTGTTCCCAAGCAAGTTTGACCTTAAATGTGCTTACCCTATACTGTGTTCAAGTATGGTTCAGCATTCTGTGCCCTGGTCTGCCTAAAGAAGTTATCTCAGGCATAGTTCAGTTGAACTGAGGCAGGATACTCAGCATGGATATCAAACACTATGAGGTCAATTCTACAGCTGTCCCAATTTAGAAAACATGATAATTTAAACAATACAAATGATTTACTAAAAATCACTGCGTTGCATAATTGACAAATTCATAAGTCACATGAGAAGGTCATGTGTCACAATGCTTAAAAGAGCCAAGCTAAATAAAATCATTAATTCTATAGTGCTATGCAAGAGTGCTTCACCTCAGCACACAAGGTTGCATAGTGATGATGGGCCTGGAACATTAAGCGCAATGTGAGTGCAGGACAGTGGGGGAGTGGAGACAATCATGCTTGGGCAACCTGTCTCTAGTGTGAGTACGTACTTAATCTTGATGTGGACCTATTGCATGTCCAATCTTTCTGAAGTGTGTGGTTATAGTGGGCTGGGAGGACTGTCCTGCTTGAAGTTTTTTCCCTCTATAGTTTCGTGCATTTTTTCCCACTCCTTTTAGATGGCTCTATGTTTACGAGGGTTTGCCTGGTGGAGGGGTAGAGGGAGGTTGTCAGTTTTTAACAGCTTGTAAAGCCTGTGCAGACCTGCTTGTAATTTTGGGCTTTAAAATAAACTTGATTTACTTCTCCTGACAATTGCTCTGCATGATCATATAACGACCCCGTAGTAAGCAACCATTTATAGGAGCAGGTGCATACTTTCATGCAAGTATGCACCGCTCCCTCATAATGTTTGTACATTATCTTCTGAGATGTCAGTGCCCTTGTGCAGATTCAGGATTTTCATAACCTGCATAGAGTGCTACTGTACTCTCCAAAAAAAATTGTTCACATTATTCTTTGAGTTATAAAAACTAATAAATTATTAACGTGTTTTTGTGACTATGAGCTAAAGGCAAATAATTTAAATGAGTGCATGAGCAACACTTCATATTAACTGGAACAAATAGAAGCATTTTTGAGGTTTTGTGACTTGGAAATCATATTCGCTCCTTGGGCTTGCCGAGTGGTGTTTACATACTTTATACAGTATATACCTCACTATTTAGCACATAATATCGCTCAGCTAATAACTTATATCTTATATAAGCTTATACTTGTATTACTTGCAAACATTCTACTGTATGTTTAATAGTAAAAAGTAAGTGTGTTTCCACACACACATTGAGAAGTGAATTCACAGGATTGGGACTAAACAGCTGTATGGGCATAAGAAAACCACTTGTTAGTGAGTCTTATCAGAAAAAAGCATAAGATTGCATTAAAAAAAAGGCATAAAGATTGGACTTTAAAGCGATGGAAAAAGGTCATGTGGTCTGATAAGTCCAGATTGATCCTATTCCACAGTGATAAGTCCATCAGGGTAAGAAGGGAAGATCATGAAACGATGCATCCATCATGCATAGTGCTCACTGTACAAGCCTCTGGGGGCAGCATTAAGATCTGGGGTTGCTTCATTTGGTCAGGTCTAGACTTAGCAACATTACAGTATGTGGCAATAAAATGAAGTCAGCTGGTGACCTGAATGTACTGAATAACCAGGTTATTCTACCAATGGATTTTTTTTTCTTCCCTGATGGCATGGCCATATTCCAAGACTTGCATGAGAAATCATTTTCATATATTAATGGACTACAACATTGCTGTAATCAAAGCTAAATGTGTCTAAATACAGTTTTGTGTGTATACAGTTACAGATTATTGTTTATTGATAAATGTGGTACTGTAAAAAGATGACTTTTTAAAGATACATTTACTTTTTATATTCTTGTAGAAAAAAATCATGAATATATGAATAATTATATAGCTTTATAGTTTTATTTTTTTTTCAAAGCTGATTTCACTTTTGCACAGAGACATTCCATAAGATACAACTTTATTAATGAACTACTTTTAGTTCTGCTCAGCAGCAAAACTTTTAGTTAAATACTGCACTGCTGCTCCCTGAAGCTGTATGTGAGACGAAGAAGGGAAAGAATGGACAGTGAGAAGAGGTTTGACAGTACATTGTACCTGTGATGCAGAGAGTGAGAGAGGGGTGGGTGTGTGTGTGTGTGTCTGTGTGAGAGAGAGAGAAAGAATAAAAATAAACATGGCTGCAAATTTTGTCCTTCAGCTGCAATATCTTTCATTAAAGTATGTCGGCATTCCTGGTTTCTATAGGACAGAAAAAGAACTGCAGAGCATGGTATGTGTGTGTGTGTGTGTTTTTCTGTTCAACCCTCAAGGCTAAAAAATCACAAACTGTGCATCTCTCCCACTTGCTCTCATCTATGTGCCTCAGCATACTCTACAGCTGCTGGAATAAAGCGTTCATTCAGCAATACTGTAGCAAACACGACTTTACAAATTAGTCAGCAAACAGATCAGCATACGAAAACAGATCATGGCACCATCACATCCTCAAAGTGGCAAGATTTGCACTGTTCGAATGCGTGCACAAAGCTGAAGAGGTCGTAAAGTCTCCCAGTGCTGTTTATTTTATCCAAAAAGTAATGACTAAAAAAAATGACTGTAATCGAACAAGCACAGCACCTTTAAGAATGAACATGTTTCATAATCTTGTTTGAGGACATTACATTATTCTCCACCTTACTGTAAAATATCTTCGGACATGATGCTGTACCTCGGTTTGTGTGTCTCTCTGGTAATGCAGTGTGAGTAATTTGTTGCTATATGTAATAATTCTCACAGAATCATCATTGCAATCTGTTTACTAAAGAACATAAAGTGCATGAAGATTAAATATTGATCCAAGGTTCTGCCCAGATACACACAGTCCCTGAGGCTCCGCTGAAGCCAGACAAGAGAAGGGATGGGTTTCTCTTCTTGGAGCAAGTTGTTTGGTGATCCTATTTTTACAAGCTCTGTGAACAAGTTGGAGCAGAAAGCAATTACTATCAAATGTCTCTGCAGTGTCCTCAGGAGAGATTACATGGTTGGAGGCAAGGTTTATGCACCAGAGGATGCTATTCCTGCAAAACACAGGGCTTTGCCACCTGCTAGGAAGATCCCTGTGTAATCCAAATGCACTGATTGAAAACTGTGATACAGGAGGTATGTTCAAAATGAGTCGACTGAACTCATAGCTGTTAACCGCAGTGTCACCTACCTCTGATTAAGGCTAAAAGATGGCTGTGTGTGAGCGAGGTGGTTATTTCCTTCCTGGAAACGATTAACCCGTAGGATATAAACAACTGAAAATGCTTCAATTCCGTGTAAAGTAGGCGAGTGAGTGGGAATGAGACGAGAAGACTCTTTTTGCAGTTTATCACTTCTGGAATGGCACGACGTACGCATGGATGATTATCCCTCAGGAGGTTTGCTTACTTCCAGCCCTCATTTAACACAACCTACATGCCTAATCAAGGTCTTATGGCGCATCTGGAGAATAGCAGCAGGTGTGATATATTAGTGCTGAATGTATACTCCGCATTGGAATATGTGATAATGAGCACGTAGAATGTGTGTATAAATTGGCAGGGGATGTATGGCTCACTAATCAGCAACTCGAAACCCTGCTGTCCAACAGAGCACAGGGAGCACGGATTGCTAATTTCCAAGAACAGTGTGGCATCTTGAAATAAAATTAAGCTTCTTTCAGGTGAAATGTAAAGTACCTTGATATAATAATAATAATAATAATAATAATAATAATAATGATAATAATAACAATAATGATTAGTAATAATAATAATGATTTTAATAATAATAATAATAATAATGACAATAATGATTAGTTATAATAATAATGATTTTAATAATAATAATAATAATAATAATAATAATAATAATAATTATTATTATTATTATTATTATATTATAATATTTAATGTTGTTATTACTTGCATTATTATTATATATTTTTTCGCCTGCCTCTGTGATTTTTAAATCTATCTATCTATCTATCTATCTATCTATCTATCTATCTATCTATCTATCTATCTATCTATCTATCTATC
>JAOVVA010000033.1:5941431-5964927 GCA_028565275.1 Leiocassis micropogon
AAAGAAAGAAAGAAAGAAAGAAAGAAAGAAAGAACAAAAGAAATTAAAGAACTACAATTTCTAAAGTTGATAGCAGTCAATACTTGGGCAAAAGGTTGGCCAAAAGAACAAACCTCTTTAAACAAAATAATAATTATTTCAATACTGCTGTAAGAACAAAACGCTTAAATGCTACAGTTAACATCAGGCGCATAGAGGTGAGGTGAAGCTCATCATCAGAGTGATTGGGAAGCTCCAGTTTTCAACTTATAAATCTTTAAGAGAATAATTCTTATTTCAGATATTAATCGAGATGCAGATGACATTAATAAATAGCAGATGCATTGATATACTCCTTAAGGAATTAAAAACGTTTAAATGCAATATTCCCCAATTTCACTTTTAAATGCTATAAATTTACTAATGTCTAAGATTGAGAGAAATATATTTCAGTTCAGTCTTAGACATTCTACTGTAAAACATCACCAGTCCCATCTGATCCTAAACACACTATGCAAACCGATATAAAGCCTTAAGATACACGACAAAAGGTTAGTTAAGCAAACCAACCAGAATCAAGACCCTTCAGACTGGGAAGGTTTATTCATTCGAATGGGTAAGATTGTGTGTGAGTTATTGCATACAGAACAATTTGATGTAGATGTCAATTCAGGACTGGGCTTCAATATCCCGCCTGGAGTATAACCTGCTTCAGAGCAGTAGTTGATCAGATGAATACGGACCTCTTGGAAGCCTGCTATGTTGCTCACGGAATTAAACTTATTACACAAGTGGGAGATCATCAATAGTCTTTCTGTTCCATTGCTTACCGATGGGCTGCATAGCGTATTATTATGAAAATGAGTCTGGCCATCATGGCGAGAGGAAGAAAAGATGAGCAAATGATGATGTCTTTATTTCCTGGGAAATGGACCGTACAGCAGGCCTGTCTCTGGCCGTCAGCAACGGCACAGGGTTGGGGGGTTGTGCTAAATAAGGGTCAAAGGTACACCACTGGCCAAGCCAGTTGTTTATATTTCTAAATTAATAGTGGCGGCTTGGCACATTCTGATTTGCCCGGGGTCACTTCGGCTCCATCTGCTGAATAAACGAGCAGCACCATTTCCTCTCACCAACAAAAAAGGAAAGCAAAAAAGAATCCGATTTGCAGTGCTTCAAAATATGATTCTCTGCCTCTGCATAGACGAGGGATATGTTTAGCTTCCGAATGACCTCTGCATGTTTCAGAAGAAGTGGTTAGAATGTTTGGGGTGTAAATCTGAACAGGACTTAGCCTCTACACTTCACATGGGCTTGAAGAAAGTTCCTCATTGTGAATGCTACAAACTGTGGCTCCCGGCGGCAGCCTCATTAAATATTCATAAAGCGAAATCTGTTTTGCTTTTCTTTTCCTAAACACCGGCCTGGCTTCAAAGAGATGTGAGAGGGAGACCTTTTCTATATTTATTAGGCCTTGCACCAAATCCCCTGCCTTTGTGAGCTGTGGAGATACAGTACGTCTGCTATGGGGAAGACAAGACAAGATGGACCCAGGTTTATATACATGTCTGTAACATATATATACATAAACACATTACTACATACTGTAACTAAAAAGCTTTTAAAATGTCATTTTAACAAAAACAGAGCAGTGACAGAAAAGAAAAGTAATAATAATAATAACCAGATGTAATGATATATTCTTCAAGAACCTTTTCTTTGTATTTCACCAATCAATCTATCTAACCTTCAAAACATGTCATTCCTCATTCAGGAGTCATCCAAGTTCATTACAAAAAAAAAGTGATTTGATTCCACTTTCTTTTTTTTTTTTTTACACTACAACATACACATTACCCAGCTTAGCTTTTTTTTTCATATAATACAACACAATGCAGTCCTCTCTTAATGTTAGTTCCTAATTACTGACATTTACGTCTCACGTCTCTCAAAAGCCTGTTGTTTAATCAAGAGATAAGATGCTGAAATCATAATGTGTTTTCCATTTAAAGAAACTAGCCTCTGTATATAAGAGCTCAAAATGAATGTTTCACTATTTCTGTGCATGTACCGTATATACAGTATGTGTGTTTTGATGCCAGGTTGCAGTGATGACTGAATCATTTGTAGATAAAATGAGTGCTGACTCCCTCTCATCACAGTGTTCCTGTACATGCCAAGCACAGCAGTATACAGAGGAAAGGAAAACACTTACTCTTCACTTAGTCAGCTCAGATTATGGCACTGGAGCAGTGCAGGCAATCACAAAAAGCCTGGATTTGCACAAAAGCTGTTAACATCTGGCTATAATAAAATCATCATGAAATGACGCTTTATACTGTACGGATATAGAAAAATAAATACTTTCTTATACTTTTCGAGTGGAAAAGTGCATAATTGCTGTATATTTTTTATACAATATTTTTCATTGGTTTTGTCTAAGCACATGAAAAAAGAAATATAAAAGGTAATATAATAATAGTCCATTTGTTTTTAAAGTGACTTATCACTTTATCGTACACTGAAACACTTCTATCCTGTTGGGTGATTTTTTTTTTTTCTGGATGACTTCACCCTCATCAACAGGGCACAAGGGCTCAATGCTTGATTGAATTGTTTGATGAGGGTGAAAGTTGTGTAAATTATATGCTATGACCTTTACAGTAAATCCAATTGAACATGTATGGGAAACTTGGAATCAATGTGTTACACAGCTCTCTCCATCACAATCAACAAATCACCATCTGTGGCAAAAATCGTTGGAAGAACAGCATTGATCCTTTGTATAAAATCCCAGGGAATTATTTTTTAACATTTTTTATTTAACTTGTCCTGCTTTTGTTTACATTATAAGTTTCAGGGCGATATGCGACAAATTGCATTTATTTTTCACTCTATCTGGCAAATTATATTGTTCAAGCAAATTAAAAATGTTAAGATCAATAAAAATTAAGTTTACAGTGTGTTGACTGCCACTGCACAGCCCACATGAATGCTTTTCTGAGTTCTAGAGGCAGACCTACCGTATTTCAACATCCATTGCTCAGAGGACACTGTGTTAGTCAGGCGTTCATGGTTGAATTGCGGTGAAGAAACCCTTACTTCGGAAGAACGACAAATAGAAAGAGACTTGCAGCGTCCAAGAAAAAATAATGATCATTAGATCAGTGACTATACATCTGGTTACAGTATACTTTGCCTTGTTTTGTAGTGCAGTACAATATAGTATAGTATAGTATAGTATAGTACAGCAAAGCATAGCATAGCATAGTATAGTATAGTACAGTACAGTATAGTATAGCCTAGTATGGTGTATACTATATGGTAGTATAGTGCAGTATAGTTTATCAGAGTATAGTATAGTATAGTATAGTATAGTATAATATGCTGTTATATAGCATAGCATAACATATAAAAATTGTCTTACTGCTCGTCTGCTGCTATATTTTATTTTGTCTATGACTTACTGTATATGGTCTCTTGTCTGTTACTGTAACATAGAAATTTTCCATTCCATTATCTGTTTAGTGTCTATATTTATAGTCCTCCACTGACTTTATTAATAAGGCAAGTAATCTGTGCTATCCCTACGCCTAAACATAACAGGAACTTACTATTACTATTAAACTAAATAGCTAAGAGAACTTATCGTTTTATATTAATATTATTTATTTATTTATTTATTTTACACCAAGGACACACACTTTACCCCTTCATTATAAAAATAAGAAGATGCATAGTCAGGAAGATCTGGCACTGGGTTCCTTTTCCCAGCTCAAGGCTTCTCACTCATATCAGTGTGTGCAGATGGCTTCTGAATACCAAACACACACTACAAAGAGATGTCAACACTTCAAGCAAGATTTTGCTTTAAATTCGGAAAAAAAAAAAGAAAAAAATAGTAAGAGATGAGACTCAGCTCTATTCGTTTTGCTCTGCACTTCTTTCCCCTGCCTGTACAAGTTATAGGATACATGGAAAAGAGGAAAGCAGATAAAGACAGAAAAAAAAGGAAAAAGAAATCCCTATGTGTATACAAATGTTATAGGTTAACGTACTGCAGAGCAGTAGGCCTGGCGTGAACCAGATACTGCAGTGATAATACATCGATGAAGTGTAGCCTTCATTTCTTAGCAACAGAATCATCTCGAGTCTATCAAGCCAGTTAGAAAAAACTGCCTCTGACAGCAGTCTGACATTTCACTGTAATAAATCATGGGTCTGCAGTGGTGTGACTCCAAAACTTGGAAGTGTAGTGTTGTCTCTGTAAAGTCATGCCAGTGATCAGATTCCACTTGAGCACATTCCACAGTAAAAGTGTGAAGTGCATCGCTGCACAACCCATGAGGACTGAGTTGTGCACTAGGAGGAAGGCTGTACAAACCCAGCATGATTCATCACTCTAATGACTCACAAGTCCTACCTATGTTCCTTTTTGCAGCAGTTATAACATTCATCTTCCTGTGAGTGACAGAAGGTGAAACCCTACCACTTAATGGATGTATCAGGTTCACAGCTGGCAAAGAAGTCTTTTTCTTAACAATATAATATCCTTGATTAGTTTTTATTTCTAGAGTCTTTTTAAGAGTAGGCACTGTTACAAAGCAACTTGAGCAAGTCTGATGTGTGATCGGAAAGGAAACTTTGAGAAAGTCCAGCTGTAAAAGAGAACCCATCCTTCAGAGCCCACTAGATAGTGGAAATAGTAGTCATCAAATGCATATTAAAAAGTCATAATCATTGTGATAGAATTTAGTATCTAGTTCAAGTTATGTCCTTGCAGAGAGGGTGAGTTTTAGGCTTCCTGCTTGCTGTATCCAGTGTTGCAGTGAATCCAGTATCTTATTGGGCTATAAAAAAGGCTGATCAAATGTCCAATGGAAGGTGTTTCTTCATATAGCTATGTTACCTGATTTACACAAATCAGCCATAGCATTAAAATCTTTAAAATGTTAAGTCCAATATTGCATAGGTCCCCCTTCTGCCATCAAAATAGCTCTGACCCCTCAAGGCATGATTCCACAAGACCTCTGAAACTGTGTTGTGGTACTGTACTGTATCTGGCACCAGGATGTTAGCAACAGATCCTTTAAGTGCTGTAAGTTGCAAGGTTGGGCCTTCATGGATCAGAATTGTTTGTTCCACACATCCCATGGATCCTTGTGCGGATTGAGATCTGGTGAGTTTGGAGTCTGGATCAACAACTTTTGACCCTTTACCTGCTGAGCCCCATAAACAGCAAGCTTTTAGAGTTCTGATACCTTTTCTACCATAGCTTTTATTATCTTATTATACATTAGCTCTTCTGTGGGATCGGACCAGGAAGGCTAGCATTTGCGCCCTACAGGCATAAATGAGTCTTGGGTCACCAAGGCTCATGATCCTGTCACCAGTTTAATGGTATATAATTGATAATCAATGCTAATGTTATGTGGTGTTCATGTTATTGCTGGTTGGTATATATGACCTAATGTAAGGTCATATATTGCACTCATCTGATCTGCCTTCCGAAAAGGTTTTGTCCAATTGTAAGGAGTCACTGGGCCACAATAAAGTCTACGACTGTACTTTCATTGAATGATCTTCTGATGTATATGAACAGCCATTAGGTCATACTTATTGAACTAATGACTGATGCATGGAATAAAAGTCCATATAAAGCACAATTTTATGCAGAGTTACACTTAAAAAAAGATTGCATGAGCAAGAATGCAGTTATTCTAAATATCAGCATGGTTGTTAGTCTGTGTAGGCAAACAGCTGCAGGCTGAGTGCTGAAGCTGTTCCATGAAGAAATTAATATTGAGTAATAGATATCTGAGACAAAATGTGGCCAATTTTTTTTTTGTCTTTATAAATACAGCTAGCTAGTGCACATTGATTTAGACATTCCTGACATTTTCATCTACATCTGACAAGCTCTAATATTTTAAGTCAGGTCATATTCCTGATTATGTCACTAATGCTACTGTAATAACAATTTTTATTGCCTTTTGACCAATCAAATTAGTGGGCTGGAACAAACTGTTGTATTAAACTAAAATGCAATTTGTAAAGCTCTGGCTACATAAAGATTTAACTCATATGACTATATTGGAAAGAAAAGTTACCTTTTAATGGCTAACTATTCATCACATAATTTTTGTTTTATAGTGGTGCTTTATGTTTCTATTTATGACCAGTTTGACGGACTCTGCACATACTGTATGAAACACATAGGGTTTTACTTTGATATGTAAAGAATGTACATTTGAGCATTTAATTTTTAACATTATGTTTTCATCTGTGAAATTTTCCCTCTTTAGACCTACTGCCTCAATCCTCACTAATTGTAATTTATAAAGTGCATGAAATATAATAATAATAATAATAATAATAATAATAATAATAATAATAATAAAGCCAGAGGATTTCTTTTTTACATTTATATGACTTGCTAGATAAAGATGTTAAGTTAGGTTAAGCCTTTATTTGTCATATACAGTATGCATTACTGCACATTGAAATTCTTTAAAAGTCAAATTCAATTGCATTTTTTTTGTTACATACACAGTCATACTTCTATGATATGCAGCAAAATGCTTGTATGATCTAAAATAAAATAAAATAAAATATAGTATTCAAATAAAGAATATAAAATATAAAATAAGAGAAAAATGTATAAAATATAGAAAAAATTTAGCTGTAAAATTTACAATTTCTTTGCATATTCCTACGTGGGGTCAGAGCGCAGGTTCAGCCATAATACAGCACCCCTAGAGAAGATAGGGTTAAGGGTCCTGCTCAAGGGCCCAACAGTGGCAACCTGGTGGGGCTGGGGCTCGAACCGCCGACCTTCCAATCAATATATCAGTACATCAGTGCTGTAATCCTTGGAGTCATTATTATTATTATTATTATTATTGTTATTTTAATGATTTTTAAATTCTTTTAGAAAAAAAGTTACTTACTAAAGAAACTAAAGAAACGTACTGTAACACCAAACTTAGAATTCTCCAAATCTACGACTACACACCAATGCTAAATGTGACATGTGGCAAAATTGAAGATAAACTTGGTAGCCTTACAGTCAGGAAAGTGTTTTTGCTCCCTGAAGGCTAACACAGAAAGACTGAGAAGGAGCGACTTCCTGCAGGCTATTCAAGTGCTCAACTAGAACATGACATAGGACTCAACAGATTGTACTTGCCTTTGTTTCCTTCCCACCTGTGTTGGAGCTCACTACATTACTCACCTCATTGCTCATACGCTGCTCATATCTTGCTACAAATTCAAGGACTAACTCACAGTTTAAAACATGGACAAAACATGAAGAACAACACTGCTGCTGGCACACTACTTCATTCCATACCTCATGTTCTACTCATACTGTCATACCCACATGACATGACTTATTACTGTATATTGCACATTCTGCACATCCTGAACATTCACATTCTGCACATCCTGCTTAACTTATATGTTTATTTATATTTTTCTATTTATATTTTTTTCTACTGCAATTTTTGCAAATTATAAAATTGTATATTTGTACACTTACCCCATATTTTTTTATTTTAACATTGATTTTTCACTCAGTGCTTTTGTTTTCCTAAAATCCTTCAATCTTTCCACTCCACCCTACCTCTCACGAACAGTCATATACGCATTTCACTGCATGTCATACTGTGTATGGTCATGTATGTGACAAATACATTTTGAATTTGGTTTGAATTTGATTTGAACTTGCAACTACTTGGAGACATTGTTATTCCAAACCATGAAGACGCCTACAAATTCACCTGTATGCTCCAGGTACTGATCACCTCTGATTCCGTGGTGCGAAAATTGGCGGAGAAGAAGGTGCTCTTCAGTGTATATACACTCTGTAAATTACTAGTCAGCTCTAGAAACATGACTAGGCCACGACTATGGGCAATCCCTGTTGCCATGTATAGCTTTGATGTTATTAAGGGGTCTGATACAAGAGTGCAAGCTTTTAACAGGATGATAAGGACAGCTCTCACAAGACAATGCATGCACCACCCAAAGAGCTCTACAGAATGTTTCTATCTCTCCAGGAATGTTGGTGGCTCAGTTGACTGCTCAGTTTGGAGACAAACAAGAAGAGAGATTGCAGAAATACTTTCTCAAGATTAATGACATGCTGCAACAGACCATCTGTAAAACTGAAAGGAATCTCAGCCCACTAAACCTGCCTCAAGAAGGATACCACCTACGGTATGCCACCCCTCAACAATGTATAGCAACTTGGAAAAATGAACTCTAGCAATTGTTCGCGCTTGCCTTAGAGCAAATTGATGAGAGAAGCTTCACTGAATGGCTGTGAACATCTGGAATATATGATGAAACTAAGGGCTTTCCGTTAGCCATTCAAGAGTTGTCAATGCAAGGACATATAAAAAAACACATAGAAACCAGATGTAGTTCATTTTCGTCGATTCTGTAAGCAAACATGGGTATCCATACAACAGATCTATTGTGGGTGCTTGTCACTCTTGCAAACAGAATAAATGCAGTGGCACAACAATGTCACCAAATATGTGCATCCGACTTGAGACAAACAGTATGGATTGGTATGGAGGTCAAATCACTGTATTATAAGTGTAAGCCAAACAAAGTTCTTAGCAATAGCAAGGTGAGACTACTGTGAGACTCTGAAATCATCACACACTCAGCTATTGAAGCTAACAGACCAGACATTGTTCTGATCGACAAGCAGGCTAAAAAGGCTGTAATTATCTACATCGCCTTCCCACCAGACAAGAAATTAGTTGCCACAGTTGCCGAGAAAAAGAGAAAATATCAACCTCTGAGCTGAAAGACATTTACCAGCTGCAGCGAGCCGAGATTGTCTCTGTTGTAGTTTCAGCAAATGGATTAGTCACCCGTGACTCGATGGTTGCAAAGGAGAAGTTGCATTTACAAGACCGGCACTTGAGAACTATGCAAAAAGATGCCTTATTAGGCACCACAAATATTGTTTTGAAATATTTGAGTGCAGAATAATAGTTGTCTGTGATTGGCAAGAGCACAAGACAACAAAACCAACAGAACAAAAAAAAATAATAATAATAAAAAAAAAATAAAAAAAATAAAATAATAATAATAATAATAATTAGCACAGTTTTAAATATTTGCATGGTTTCATATATTTCACGAATATTGTACAGAAAAAAATGACTATAGAAAGAAAGTGTACTGAGGTGTATAAATAAAATAAATTGTGAGTAATTATAGATGACTATAAGCAGTGCACATTGTCTGTACATTTGTTTTCCAGTTTCCTTAGGGAAATTGGTTTATTTTTCTAATGTGACTGATTTATATTAATATATTTATATTTATTCCAGGACCTTTCCTCCTTTGCTCAGGAATAACTTGCTTGGCTTCTGAAAGGCACTTTGATGTCTAGGGTGACTTTATTATTATTTTTCATACTGTCTGGGGAAATATTAAAACTAAATAAAAAATGCACACAGTGTAATTCAGCTATTGTTACAATTACAATTTTCAAACCTGATTAGTCACAAGGTGTTGATTGTTAATAGTTTTAATACATTAGCTTTTATGAAATAAAGATTCATTCTTAGGAACCTATATGGCAAATTTAAATAATGTAATAATGTAATATAATAACCTGATAAAGGTTATGCAATTTAACACGAACATAAAAGCATGCAAGTGTTCGGTGACAAGAAGCCTTGCTGACATTCCTTAATATTAAAGGCAACTATGAATAATTAAAAGCATGCTTTCACATTGGTTAGTGCAGGATAAACACAAAATTGTAATTTTTGTTCAATTAGTTTGGTAAAGTATAAGAGAAATAAAACATTTCAAGACACAAATATTTAAAACTTGAATATTTACTCATTAATAATAATAAAACAATACATCCCAAGTAACTACCAATCGAGTTACATTTTGATTGCTTGCCCATGAAGCATTACACTTGACCCCCTACTCAGGCATGTGTGGCATTTATGTTTTGTCACGTTCTGATTGCTATCATGCCTGAGAAATGGTCTTGTTAAGTTTGACTTGTGACTGTTTTAGCAGCCATTCCATGAACATATGTGGACAAGATGAAATGTAGCCTGAACTGGGCCATCACTCATTTGCTATCTATGAGATATGATACAGGTGCCAGCCCAGAATTGTATTTATTTTTCTTTATGAAATTATTATGCATCACCTCTTTACATCTACTGTATAAATACTATATTACCTCTTGTTTAGATTTTGAAGTACAGGTAGGAATATTTCTGGAACAAAATAATGTTTAAAGTCAAATGTAACCAATTTAAATATGTATAATTCTATATCTCTGTACATCTGGGTAAGAGATGGGATTGATGGCTCTGAGGAAGTTTTCTTTCCTGTCATGTGAAAAGCCTGAGTTTGATTCCCAAACCACTGGATGCAATGCTGGTCCCAAGTCTGGATAAAATGTAAGAGTTGTGTCAAAAGCTGTGCCAATTTGTGTGTAGAGTGCCAAGTTGTGCTGTGGTGACCCCTGGACAGGGAGCAACCAAGAGACCAACAACAACGTCTGTGTAAGAGAAAACAAACATTCTTCACAAAATCTTACAGTTACAGCTAGTGTCTTCAACCCCATACAGAGAGTGATTAATAAACCATTAGAAGGGTTTATGTGATGTTGTTGTTGTTTTTTTTTTTTCAAAATGTATATACTATATATCTGATTTTCTGCCCTGTACTGTTCAGAGTTGGTACATTTCTCAAAAGATCATGGCTCAATTTGTGAACAGAGGAGAAAACATGGACAAAAGAGGGAAATCCCCTAACAGCATGTCTTTCCTTTAGCTTTAGGAATGCAACACTACATCAATTCTCCTGGGAAATTCAGCTCCGAAACTCGGTTGAATTGGAACATAACTGATTACTCAATCTACAATTAAGCTCCACCTCAGACCATATTAATTTGCATTTTAATCTGTCAATATGACATCTGAATGAGGGTGTATAGTAATGTGAGGAATGCACTTAAGCAGTAGAATAAAACAGCAATGCATCCCCATGTGAATGCTTGTATATCAAAGCTATTTGAAAGCAGCTGTGTGGAGGTGAAGAGGAAATAGAGTGGCAGGAGCAAACTGCTTCATTCATTACTGAACAATAGTGCATATGCCAGCAGTGAACACTACCACCTGCTCCAACACTAGCACCTGCAGCCAAAACAAGCACTCAGAAACGTCAACTACACCATAAATCTTGAGGATAGAAACAGAGAGAAAAGAGAGAGAGAGATATTTGTCTAATACCAACGAGTCAGTGTATCAATGTTAAATGTGCCCACAAGCTAAATATAAAACAGTTTTTCCTCCAGCCATGTAAATACTGGACATCTACTCAACAAGCTATGTACTTTTTCTCTGAGAGGTCAAAGCCCACCTGCAATCCATATTATCATAAAATAAAAAATCAAAGAAGTCATAAAATCAATAAAAAGAAAGAGAAAAATGACATAAATGCCATTCATCCTTCTACAGCTCACAGGGCATTTTATAATGTGTCTTTATACCAAAGCATCATTGAACTCTCACATTTAAAAGGTCAGAAGGCGGGGATGGACAAATCACTATCCCACATGGACAAATAGGCTGAGTAGGCTGGCAGTTACAAGTGTTTTCTAGTCTTGTATAACAAAGAGAAAAAGAGAAATTCTTACTTTGGTTGGCACAACAATCTTCATAAAAGACATAAAAACATTCTAAATACTTTCACCCATGTGGCACGGTGATGTATTGGTTAGAACTGTCGGCTCGCACCTCTGGAGTTGAGGGTTCAAATCCTACCTTGGGTCACGTGTGTGTGGAGTTTGCATGTTCTTCCTCTGCTTGGTGAGTTTCCTCCTGGTACTCCAGTTTCCTTCAACAGTCCAAAGACATGCAGATTCGATTAATTGTTCCCAAAGTTGGCCAGTGTGTGTGTGTCCTGCAGTGAATTATATATAGTAAAGCCAATGCAGCATACTGTAAATCACTGAAAAAAGTCAATGCTGGCCATGATATAAATGCAGCAGAACACCCAGTACACCACAGCCTGCCATGCACAATGCCCAAAAGGCAAAGAGTGCAGGGCTGCCAACCCAGCTCCCAAACTCCCCAGATCCCAATCTGAGCACCCATGGGATCTGCCGGACAAACAAGTCCGATCCACAGAGGCCACAATCCACAACACCCAAAGGATCTGCTGCCAATGTCCTGGTGCATGCCCCTAGATTAATGTTATGGCTTAAAGCTGATTTACAGTACCAGTCAATGGACAATGACTAAGCCATTTTTTCCCTTCTTTTTCTTATTTTTTTCCCCCACAAAGTAGAACCATAAATACATCAAAACTATGAAATAATATATGGAATTAAGTTGTAAAGGCGCCATGGTGATGTAGTGGTTAGCACTGTTGCCTTGCATCTCCAAGGTCCGGGTTTGATTCCCATCTCTGTGTGCATGGAGTTTGCATGTTCTCCCTGTACTTGATGGGTTTCCTCTGGGTTCTCCGGTTTCCTCCCACCTTCCAAAGACATGCAGATTAGGCTATTTGTCATTTCCAAATTGCCCAACGTGTGTGTATGTGTGTGTGCCCTGCAATGGTTTGGCACCCTGTCCAGGGTGTACCCTGCCTCATGCCCTAAGTCTCCTGGGATAGGCTCCATGCCCCTGGTGACCCTGTATATATGATAAAGCCGTATAGAAGATGAGTGAGTGAGTGATTATGTTGTAAACAAAAAAGTATAATCAAAAGTTTTATCTTTAAGACACTTTAAATTAGCCATTGTTAACATTTATGTCTTGTACACTATTGGCAGGCAACAGGTGTTCAATATACAGTATAAGGAAAGTCTATCAGACTGCTGGAAAATCACTTCAGGTGACTACCACATGGAGCTGGTTGCAAGAGTGCCAAAAGTGTGAAAAGAACCATCGTCATCAAACAAAGAACCTAAAATATAAAACATGATTTCTTTTTTTTTTTTTTGTCTAACAAATTATTCCTTGTGTTATTTTATAATGTTAATGCGTTCTTTGCTCACGTTTGGACATTACTCATTCTGGCTACCTGCACTCAGCTGTAATTTATCCTGTATAACTTATACACTTAACACATCGTACACTTCTATTTCAATTCTATTTTATTAGCAACCTTTTACATATAGTTTTCTAAATTGGTATAATTTTCTATTTGAATAGTATTTTTCTTTATTAATTGTACTCGCTAGTGGAATTCATTCTTGCAGGGAAACCTTTTTTTATGTCAAGAGTGGTCGAATAAGCATTTCATTGCATATCATGACTGTGTATGTGACAAATAAAAATGGAATTTAAATTTTTGTATTAATCTGCAACCTAAAATAATGCATTATGACACATGGTAAGACAATCTATATTAAAACCCTTAAATAATGAGGTGAATCAAACTTCTGCCTGGTAATGTAGGAATATATAATTTCAAGTTATGTTGATTTAGCTAAATAATAAATCGGAGTTGTAAAAAAAAAAATCTGTTTCATATCAGACATCACACCATGTTAGTCACTGATTATTTACCTTTAACAGCATGTCTCCTTGTGTTTTATTTCTTACTTAAACTGCTCAAACAGGCAACCCTTTTGAGAAATGAAATCCACTGCCTGTTGTGCTTTTCGGTTGTCTGAGAGACAGACATGTTGTTTTTAGTGAAACTGAGATGTTGGGTTAAACAGCAGACACCGGTCTGTCAGCATGAGCTGTTTCTTTCCATCATCAAAGCGCTGTGGAAATTAGTAGGAAAACAGGTTGTATCCTGCTGCCTGGTGTACTGCTCTATTGTTTTATACAGTATATACAGTAGATCATTTGTCATCCCCTATCTTTGTCTGTGGTAGAACAAACCACAACAAATCAATTCAGAAGCTTGAAAACAATAGTCTTTTTTGAGTCTTCTGACTGACAGGACGATCTCAGTTAAGATGGTTCTATCATCAGGTCTGTAAGGAACTTACAAATGCAAGCTTCCTTATGCAAGCTTTAAAAATAAAAGGACTGGATAATTAATAGTTATGGGTTTCTGAACGAGATTGTTTCCACTTATAGGGAAGCACTGTTGTATGATCCTACAGACAATCTTAAAGAGATTCCTCTAAGGAAAACATCAAAGCACACTTCTGTGTTTTAACCTTTTTTCTTTTTAACTAAGAGTAGTGGACCTAAAATTTAAAGCAGAAGTATGCATTCTCAACAGCATTGCCATTGAAGGAGTTTTACTTTTTTTGACTTGCACTACATATAAACTACATTGTCATTTGACTTTTATCCTTTGAAAAACAAATATCAGCTCTTAAATATAGAATCCTGAAGGTCACGTTATATCTATTTTATTAGGTTGTATTAATAACTCTAACACAACTTACTTTACTGAAATGGGTCCAAATCAAACGTCTTTATAATGCTGAGTAGCATCCCTATCCCTCACTCATCTTCTATACCGCTTTATCCTGTATTCAGGGTTGCAGAGTGCCTGGAGGTGTGTGTCCCCTATCCCAAGAGGCTTAGGGGACACACACATACACTCACTTACACCCTACAGGCAATTTAGGAATTTAGTCTTTGGACTGTGGGAGGAAACTGGAGTACCCGGAGGAAACCCCCAAGCGCGCGGAGAACGTGCAAACTCCACGCACACAGAGACGAAATCGAGTCTGGCCAGGAATAGAACCCGGATCCTGGAGGTGCAAAGCGACAGTTCTAACAACTACACCACCATGCAGTCTAAGTAGCATCAATTATACCTAAAATCACTTTAACACTACTAAATTTTAAACCTTTACGGGAAGTATTTCCACTTAAGTATTTCCACATATGTACAATACTGTGCATACATCTAGAACCACTCCTAAATTGAGCCACCCCATATTTTGCTTCCAACAGGCCACAGCCCACTTTTTCTTCTATTTTTTTTTTTACCGTAGTCTTGAGGAATAGTTCCCCTTGAAGGACTTTTTTGGTTTTTATTTTGTCACATTTTTTATTCATGTTTTTAGTCCAGTCCCTGTACCTGACCAATTTCAGAAGAATGTTTGTGTTTGTTAAGCCACACAGTAACTTATAAATCATTTAAGCATTAAAAAAAATAACGTAAGGCATGAACCAGTGAGAAACAGATGCAGATGATGACAGATGATCAGGGCAGTAATTAGTATACTGACAATGCTCAATGCTGAGTGGTTGAAACAGACGAGAGGGGAAACGAGATTGCTGCTGAATTTGTTACATAAACAACCAACTTTTAATTTGTATCTTTAGGCACTTTGCAGCTTTTTGCAGTGAAACCTAATTTTTTTCAATTTAATATACAAAATTATAATCTTCTATACCACTTTATCCAGTATTCAGGGTCGCGGGGTATACATAATTAAATTAAATTTAATATGAAATAATGAAGGGTTGCTCAAGATTTTTACTTTTTTAATTTATCAGGTCTGTATATTTACAGGTTGTTGTGTGTATGTACCCGTATAACAGAGCATCTCCCTATTATGTGTTATATTATGTCCTTATTAGTGTTATAATTTATTTGGAAAGCATAAAATCAAACAGATTTTGTGCAACACTTTGTTTTTGTTTTTTTCTCCACATATTGTTTTCAGAATCCAACACCAGTTTCTGGTTAGAACCTTAAGAAATGGTTCCAAGAAGGATCCTTCCTGTTAAAAACATAACCTTTGTCATTGTTGAAGCTTTTCCTTCCAGGATGCTACGTACTGTATGATCGAATGACTGCTTAGCATTTTGAGGAAAGTGCATTTACTAAAAAAAATGTTTTTTAAAAAGTAAAAACCTTTTACAAACATGAACATTTGAAGAGTCATTGAAATTTAGTTTTCTAACTAAACAGTCTTTGTACAACTCTTCATTTTCCCACTCATCTGTTTCCCCTTGTTGAACAAATCACCATGCAGAAGCTCAACCTATTTCACTGGAGAGCCCGGCATGTTCATTCCAAACTATACTGGCTTCACTCAACCTAAAAATTGCACCGAGTGCAAGTAATTAACGATAGGAAATAGTTTGATCCCCTGACACTCTAAAGTATTATGGAAAAAAATAAATAAATAATCCGGTAAATCATTTTGGATATACAACATGTTAATGAATATAATCTAGAACATCTACATAGACAGTGGCATATCCAGGAATTAATTTTTGGAAGGGATGAGGAAATATGCTAAATAAAATCACTGCATGATCTGTATAATTAAAAGTGTGATAAGTGCCACATGCTCATGCATTTTGGGTGGATGCCAGACTGCAGTAAAAGCACATTTTACCATCAACCAATCTTGCCATATTAATAATGTTAATAGGTGTAGGAAATAAAATATCTTTATGACACTTCTACTGCAAGTAATTAAAATAACAAACTAGACAGACAGCAGAAATCCTATCTCATAAAACCAGATCTACTGGGAAAAATGCATTATTCTTATTGGATAATCCTTACCATAATGGCTGATAGCCAATAAAATGCAATTAAACAGTTTAAGGGAAGCACTCATTTGATGTTGACCTTTTATGAGCATCATTAAAGAGTAATTATTGTGCAAAGCAACATTAATTGGTGCATATAGTATAATGAGCTGTGCCGTACAGTATGTGTATGTTAAGCATCCTCGAATAAACATTATAAATGCTCCTAAAATATTTCACCTCAAATCCAAACACCAGTTTCACAAACAGCTATCACTTACCATGTCTGGTCAAAATTAAGAAGAATATTTTTATGACTTGTCTTGTTGGTTGCAAACCACAATCAGGTAATTGAGAAGGCAACTGTTCTTTAAACACACACACCCACAACACACCCTCCTCCCACACACAGCTAGTAAAAGCACCTCCGCAAGCCTCTTCCTGTGATTATATCCCAACAATGTTGCACTTCATGGCATCATCAATGTTGGCAGGCATGTCCGAGTAGTCCACAATGAACGTAAGTTAATTAATTACCACAGAAGGACTGAACAAGATTGAAAGTCAGCATTATGGCCCCAGGAGGCCGGTACGGAATTGATAGTGTGTGTAGTTTATAACTGGAGAGTCATCCCCTATTTAAAGGCAAGTTGAGTGACATTTGGGTGAACTTTGCAGGGCAGCAGAAGCGATGTACTAATGAATGTCATTCTGAACATGCTGGGCCATGGCATTTGACTGCTCTCTTTAGTGGAGATGGATACCGCTCCCGCACTGCAACCTCTCAGTTCTAATCAATCGCTATCCAGAAAGATGGCGCCAAATTAAAAACCGGATTTCCCTTTTTGGCCACATTGGAAATAAAGATGATGGCTTGTCTCATGGCTCATATGCCCCTGATAACCTGAAGCACTTACAATAAGGAGTGAGAAAATGATGAAATGTGTAAATATGTATATATAAAGCATTCAAGTCCACCAGGACTTTTGGTTCTGCAGAATGATTTAACATGGTTGTGAGAATAAAAACTCCTCTTTATTTCCCCTATAATCCCTCTGCTACACTAATGCACTTATCCCAGTGTTTCACTAGTGCTTGGCGACAATTATCCAAAGATGAAAGTTTTCTCAATTTGCCGGAGACATAATTGCATAACTGCTTGCTTCACACCACAAAAATGTTGGCCTCCCAGGAACCCCTTTTTAATGGCCCAATCACGTGGAATGACAGGGAGCAAGGTCAAGACTGTACGGGGTTGCGGCAATACCTCCCAACCGATTTCCTGTAATGTGCAAGTGGTGTTGGTGAATGATTGTGTGTACAGTTCCCATAGACTGATGCATCACTTCACATCAGCAAGTTGGTCACAAGTTATCTGTTGTTTTTGAAGGCTCAGACATTCCACATACTGAATGTTCACAGGAATGACTGCAGTGGACTCTGAACTGCCTAGCTGGGATCTTCATTTGTAGACATACAAAGTATTTTTTAAAATATTTGCACTATTGAAACTATTCAACTCTCATCAATGTACTGTGCTTGAAGAACACTTGTGCAAACACTTGTTCTATGAAACAAAAAATGCTGATTTGGAAGCACACCGCTGTGCAGGCAGTGGTCCCTCAGGCAGTTGAAGCTCTGGGTTGCTGATCAGAAGGTTGGGGGTTTATGCCCCGCCATCTCTGGGCAAGGTCCAGGCTCTTAATCCTTACTGGTCCCAAAGCGCAGATAAGAAATGAGAATGGTTGGCTGTCAACCCGCCCCAAAAACAACAGAACCTGTCACCTGAAAAAATAAAAATGTTGACTTTCATTAAAAAAAAACAAAAAAACAAAGAAAGTCAGGGGTTTAGATTTTTCTAGATTTTCTCCCTATGAATGTGTTTATTAAACTGCAATGCTGTAATATTGACGTATTTAAAAAAAAAAAAAAAAAAAAAGATCCGAAGGACATTCCAGCTATACAGGCTTTTGTAAACACTCTTGTTCCAATGCTTGGTCTTATAATTTCTATAGTAATAATTCATTCAATGAGACTACCATAGCAGCAACTCAAAAAAGTTATTTTTTATTTAACGGAGGCTTTCTGTAAGGAGACATTTACAAAAGGGGTCATGAGTCAGTTAAAACTACTTGTCATTTTCCTCAAACAATTCCTGAGCAATTTTTGCTGTGCTGCAGGTGCATTATGACACTGAAAGAGGTCACTTCTATTAGGGAACGCCATTGCCTTAAAGGAGTGTACTTGGTCTGCGGCAATGTTTAGGTAGGTGGTAGGAAAGTAGCATCCATATGAATGTCAAGACCCAATGTTTTCCAGCAGAACATTGCCCAGAGCATCACACTGCCTCCACAGGCTAACCATTTCCCCCCAAGCTGTGATGCACTCTGTGTCCTGGCACCTTTCTCTCATAGCCAGGATAAACTTTTTCAGATATTGTGCTACAGTAACTCTTCAGTGAGATCAGTCTATATGGACTGGCTTTCAGTCCCCACAAACATCAGTGAGCCTATGACCCTCCGACCAGGTCACCAGCTTTCCTTCCTTTGACCACTTTTTGTAGATACTAACCACTGCATACCCAGAACATCTTTCTGCTTTGGAGAAAGCATCTAATTATTGACCAATCAACTCTTGTCAAAATCATACAGATTTTCCCCCTTTTTTTAAGCAGAAGAAAAAAAAACATATATTATTTATTACATAGAATTACATATAATTAAATACATTATAAACATTATTTATATTAGTGATATAGAAATACATTTCATATTCAAAAATGACATGGCTAGATTGTTTTTATTCATAAAAGTGCAATAAAATGGTAAAACAAAATACATTCTTTTTTTTGTTGATTTTTCTCCTCATCTTTCCTGAATAGAAAAAAAGAGGTGTATGTCACCTTGCTTCACACCACTGACTAGTTGATTGTTTTCCTATAAGAGAATTCCCCATCATGTTTTATCCCTGACATATAATGGCCATGTAATACACACAACATTTTCTTACAAATAGGGCTATTAATCGGGATAAAGGACCTCATTACATGGATGGGTAGGCCATCAAGCTTTTTTCTTCATATTGGCAGCAAGTGAAAATGAAGTAAACTAATTACTTTTTCTTGCTTAATTACATTTTTTTCACATTGTTTAATCTAAGCTCTTAACTTTTCTTCATTTCTTTCCAGTGTTCCGTTTAGTGTGAACACAAAGAGGTAAACAATACAAGATTAAATAAAAACAAAAATGCTATTACATCTCCTTGAGAATCCTCATCCACACTAAACATTGCCATGCTGTTTCCAGAACCTGTAGTCACTTTACAGAGAATAAAGCATTTCCAGATTAAAAGAAGATTTTTCTAACACTTTAATGTGTATTACAAACTGTGGTTACATACTGTATGGAACTCACTTACTCTCACACACTCATTGTCTATACCACTTTATCCTGTACACAGGATTGCAGAGCGCCTGGAGCTGATCCCAGAAGACTTAGCGCACGAGACGAGGTTCACCTTGGATGGGGTGGCAATCCATCGCAGGGCACACACATACATACACACTCTCACATGCTCATTCACACACTATGGTCAATTTAGGAACACCAATTAGCCAAATCTGCATGTCTTTGGACGGTGGGAGGAAACCAGAGTACCCGGAGGAAACCCACCAAGCATGGGGAGAACATGCAAACTCCATGCACACAGACAGAAGTGGGAATCAAATGCTGATCAAACCTGGACCCTGGGGGTGCAAGACGACAGAGCTAACCACTAAGCCAGCATATGGAACTATGGTTTTATTTTTCTCTTTTCTTATACACTCAAACAAATAACCATAAATGACATACCATAAATGTCTGCGTGTCTTCCATCAACTTTATGTTTAATGTTTCTATATTAGATTTGTGTTATTATTGTTTTGTTTGGTTTTGCTGTAAAGCACTTTGTTAATGCTTAATTTCAAAAATTGCTATATAATAAACTTTGATTTCATTTCATGGTTTCATTTGCATGGGTAAATTTTCAACTGTTTAATGTTTAATAAAATGTTCTCCACAGATGAAAAAGAGTAAAAGCCATCTGCTTTAATTAACTAGACACCAACAATCCCCTTTCATTTGGCTGTCCATGGACATCCTGTATAATCATGGCCCAGCCTTCTCACACACACAAGTGCACTACATTAGATAATGTTATCCTGTGAATTTCAAAGATACCATCATTAAAAAAAAAGCACAAGCTGTTCAGTGTCCCATGCAAAGTGAATTATCTGCTAATGAGTTTGTTTAGAGTAATAAAAAAAAAATGTTGAAAAAATATATAGAATTAGGATATTGATAAAATTGTGATACAAATTGAAATTATCCATCTAAAAAACTCTGTAGTCCAACTATGCACCATGGAGGCCAGTGATGACCATTATATTTATTCCCATGTTGTACGACTGTGGTAGGACTACACGTTCACACACTATGGTCAATTTGTGAACCCCAATTAGCCTAATCTGCATCTCTTTGGACTGTGGGAGGAAACTGGAGATCCTTGAGGATCTCACTAATGGCTTGTGTGTCAAAGTTGGTTGAGTAATACACATATATTCTTTCTGTAGTTATGTTTCTGTTTTGACCTCTAAATAATGGTCTTGGTCACAAAATATAACACACACATAGTTGGATTTTAATTTAACTTAAAATATTGCACTTTCTTCTTTGCAACATTCATTCATTAATTCATTTATTCATTCATATCAGAGCCGGACATTAGTGCCTGTTTTTAGTGCCTGAGCTAACAGTAGCTGAAATCTTCCTCTGTGTGAGTGTGCAATTAATTTAACATACAAGTACAATGTGGCAGCAATGTAATTACCACTAAGGTACACAATAAACAATAAATACATATCTAAATAAAAAATAGTTATTGTTAGTTACCTCCCGCTTTATGTTTTGTCTTTATAGGCCAAATTTTCCATAACCCTCAAATTTCAGAGAACACCAGCTATGTTTAATAACTGAGGTTTAATCATGTTGTGGGTAGTTTCACTGTACAATATTCTTTTCAGCAACTTTTTTTTAGCAATGCAGGAAGCAATTTGTCCACACTTTCCCTCCTCCATCTCGTCACACAACCCCCCACACACTGTCAAATACTGAATAAGAATGATGCCATCTAAACTAACTAAATGTGATCGAGTGTCAATTCTAATCCTGAATAAAGTAGTGTCCAAAAAAGCGTAATGTGGAAAAGTCATTTTCGAGACATACTAGTGACACAAATAGGCCAAATGTAAGCATGGAAAGTTCAAAGCCCAATTTTGTGTCACTTTTAGTGTTGCCAACTCTTTTTGTACTTAATGCATGCTCAAAAATTTTGTTTTGTTATGACATTAATTGGTAACATGATTGATGACATGATGACACGCTTGGTTATTGAGATGCAGTGGTGTTCAGTGATTGGCTATCGGGAACACTAGTAAGCCATGATTAGTCACAGAGAAAGAGTGTAGATCTGTGATCTGTCTTTGGGAATCAATGAAAAATCCAGAATTAGGTGTTAGAAACAATGGTGATACATGCCAGTTCTGCCAGTGATCCAGACCCTGTCTGCCCTCTGGACCTGTCTGACTCATCCTGGTGCCCCACTTCTGGTTGGAGATCTTGTCGCATGGATGCCCTGTGTGGTTTGCCTGGGATGCGTGTGATGACTGGGGACGGTTCCACTTTTCCACAAAGACAGTTCTGGCCACGGCTGATGCAGGCAGCTGTTCTCTGAGGACTTGTGATTGCATTCGCTCGATAGTTCAGGACTAGAGTTTCCTACAGTCTACCCGAGCCTCCAATAACGAATTGGACTCGATTTTAACTTAAACACATCTCCTGTTATACTGAACTTCCAGTCTCCTAACAGACAGTATGATGCAGATCAATCCCTGCTGTCTGTTATCACCCAAATGAGGATGGGTTTCCTGTTGAGTCTGGTTCCTCTCAAGGTTTCTTCCTTTTTGCCATCTCAGGGAGTTTTTCCTTGCCACTGTTGCCGTCGCCCTTGGCTTGGTCATTAGGGACAATCTTATCATTTTGATTCATACACACTCACATTTCATACAAACTTAAATAATTCTTTGATTGTGTAAAGCTGCTTTGCAACAATGTCAATTGTTAAAAGCGCTATACAAATAAAATGAAATTGACTTGAATGATTGATGGTTGGAGCCAGTGTAGGTCAGTGATTGCTCACTGGGATCAGTGGTGGTCCATGATTGGTCATTGGGACAATGTCCATAGTGAGTGGATTACACAAGCCAACGTCAGCTCAAAACATCACTAGATTTGTTTCTCAGTTAAAGTTGCTAATGTGTTTAAAAAGTGAAAAAATACAGTGACAAAGTTTGCCACATTGTTTAATTAAATAGCCCCCAAGAAGAAATAAAATTTAATCTTTAGAGCTCCACAACAATATAAAAGTGGCATTTTATCAAGCCATATCAAGTGTCCAGTTAACAAATGAATAGAAAACAGAAAGTTGGCATTCATCTGTCAGCTGTTGCTCAGATCATCCCTATAAACACTGCTGCATCTATTTAAATACAGTGAAACCTCGGATTGCGAGTAACGCGGTTTGCGAGTGTTCCTCAATACAAGCAAAGATTTTTAATAAATTTTGACTTGGAAAGAGAAAAAGTTGGTTTTACGAGTACCGAGTATTTTGTATCACGCATTCGCTTCTTGTTTTGAAGCCGAGCGTCATGTGATCACAACTGAGCCAACGGTTTTTCTCTCTCTTGTGCTGCGGTATTGTGGGTAATCGTCTCCCCTGCTGGCTCTTAATGCTCAATCGAGTGTCATTAGAGAGATTTCTTGTTTATTTGTCCGATAAAACAGTGTTTCCATTGTGTGCGCCCGCGTGTGCGAAAAGAGTGGAGGAAGGGTAACTGTGTAAGAGTGAAGGGGGAGAGGGGCTTCACACACACACACACACACACACACACACACACACACACACACACACACACACATACACAGCGCCTGCGCGCACAAACGGAAAC
>JAOVVA010000033.1:5984829-5995750 GCA_028565275.1 Leiocassis micropogon
TGAACTTTTTGGAAGGTGCATGTCCCGTAACATATACTGTTTGGTGATCTCTCAAACAAGTCACACACCTGCAGTGGCAGCAGGTTGCTCAGTGTCACATGCAGAGAGACACATATCCAGCTACCACAGAGCTTTTGCTTATTAGACCTTCTGGTAATCCTCACCGTTGGATGTCTTTTATAAACATTTACATCACAGTGCTGTTGGATGCATGATACAGTTTGGTCAGAAGGTGATTAATTTTATATAAGATCAGCTCTGACAAGAGGTTTATATTAATTCTAACACTGTCTCTATGGTTACAACTAACATCGGGACATAAGACACTCCTACATAAATGAAATAATAATAATAATTTTAAAAAATGTGTTTTATTTCTATTTTGTTATGTGATCATATGTTATATTTTCTGTGTTAGCTAGCTAAACATGCTTCTTCCTACACAACATTACATTCATTGGCAATGTTTTTTTTTTTCAAATCTTTTTTTTTTAACTGAAGCATTTGATGACACTTCAAACATTGAAATGAACTGAGGGATTTAGCATGATGTTTCTAAAGTTTCATTTAAAAATTCTTGTTATGTAAAAGGAATGCAACAGAAACATTATTAAGTATGCAATAGCAAGTCAATATTTTTCTTAGAGCCACATCTAACCATGTGCTGGTCATTTTCCTATAACACCACACCCTGCAATAGTTTATTTCTTGCTTATAATTTGAGAGCATTAGTATCAACTGATGCATTGCAAAGTTTAAGGCACGATCCAGAAGTGTTCTGGATGCCATGTCTTGCTTACTAGCAGACATGAAAGAAGCACTGTAAGTCCAAGCTAAGAATTCTGAAGCTTAAGGAGATTACCAGATGGCTAGACTGTTATGAGTGGACCGCTGTGAAAACCCGACAGTCCATAATGATCTGTTCACCTCCATAAGCATGGTAAATATAGAGAACGTCTGTTTCAGGAGGTGGCAACTGGAGTGCACTCTTCTCTTGTTCTAGCTCTTATAAGCACTGAAATATGAGTGTGTACAGTGGTTTGGAGCTTTAATGCACCAAACCTGATGGTCAGTGAAGAAAATGACTTAATAGTAAAGTATGCTATATGTGAATAGTTTGACTGCAAAATGAGATTACTCAATTTTGAAAAAAAAAAAATATATATTATAAAAGAAGCAAGAATGTTAGACTTACAATATTACAAATATTACATATATTTACTAATTGCAAAATATAATGTCCAAATAATTTTTTAGGAAAAAAAAACAGCCTGTAGCTGTTTGTGAGTATTTGTGTTATCCACAGATTAATTGGAACAACAGAGTTCTGCTGTACACAAACAGATCATGTATACATTGTTCATATCATCACAAATCTGTAAAAAATGTTCTGACATATACAGTAGACACTTGTGATTTGTTATTACCAAATGTTATGTGGTTTGTTATGATCAAATATGTCAATGTTATGATCAAATAGATGATCAGGTCTTATAATTTTGTTACCATATAAAAACACTATGTGTCATTCAACTATGCTTTAAATTTTATGTTTGGCATTTATTCACTTCCTGACAAAATATTAAATATGTATTTTCTATTTGTTACTTTTGGAAATAGATCAGCTACTCTACAGTATACAGCTACTCTATCCATTTTTTTAAAAACCTTTAATATTTGCATCAGACAACCTCTGAAATGCTTTTAATGTTTTCCCATCAGAATTCTTAATCACAAGAAGTAACTAAAGTAAATAAAAAATAGAAATGAAAATTTAATCTATATATATATATATTTTAACATTATATATTCAGTAGGATTTCTTGCACATAATAATAATAATAATAATAATAATAATAATAATAATAATAATAATAATAATAATTATTATTATTATTATTATTATTATTATTATTATCATCATTATTATTATTATTAATAATATTGTCAGAGTAATTATAAAGCTAACATTTGATATTTTCCCCCTTATTTTTTCTCCTTGTGGTTTCCTGGCTCCATAAAGGAGCACTATGCACAACTCTGAGTTTGCAAGTTTGCAATTCAGCTTGAATAAAGATATGGGAGGTGCACATTAACTTTTATCGAACTACTTTTAAAGATGCCTAAGTAAGGAATTTGTGATCTTTTACCATCACTGGTTTTGAAAGAATCTGTAAATCAGTGTGCTGTGTTTAAAACTGGTGCAACACTTTGCATTAGGCCAGTGTTTATAAGCGCCTACATACGTAAGTGCCTCCTGAGAACTGATATAAACCTACATAAATATTTATACATGTTTATATTCCAAAATGTACCAGCTGTCATAAAGAACTCTCTTAAAAGTTGTGACAATTTCCAGGCTCTCTTAGTTTAGAACATTAACTGACTTTGTATGTAGGACATTTTTTTTAGTATGACAAAATCTTATAATGATGATCATGTCAAACATCAAAGGCAAACTCACAAATATACATAACCCTGTCATTCGAGTGTCATGACACTGTCATTGACATCCGGTATATTTGAGTCATGGGAAAAATAAACAATTCATAACATGACAACCTTGAGCTGCTTTGAGTTGCTCTGACAACCCTGTAATAGTAATTTACAGTGGTTTGTTTCTGGGATGGTGTGTCAAAATTTGAAATTTAGATATAAATTAAACAGCCCAAATTAATCAAACATCATCTCCACTAGCTTTAGGAATAAAAAGAAGTCAGACAGCTAAGAGTCAGCATGCATCCAGAGACATGAGAGAGTCAGAAAAAAATGGGAATAAAATTGTTTTCAATATTATAATGTAATCTAGTTCAATATTATAATGTAAAAGAAAACTTGTCCATTTACTTAATGTTGCGCCAAACATGCATAGAAAAAAAATAGTTTTTTCTATTATTTATTCTATTTATTTATCTGTCTGGGGTTTAATTTGATCATTAGAGGAATATTAGGGTCCATTTAAACACACCTATAGTAATTTTATATATATAGAGAGAGTTTCTATTTTATTAAATAGCTACCCAGAAGAAACCCTAATGTTTAATGATTTTGTCATACTGCTTAACCCGTAACTGGGTTGTGACTTTGTTTACACAAAACAAAACACCAGGACAATGTTGTTTTTGAGATAGTTAGAATTACTTTGAAAGAAAAAAATATGTTGTTGGAATCATTTGATTGAATGATTTGAAAGATTTAACCAACACAATGCTACAAATTTAACAACAAAACAACAGCATATGAATATTTTATTTTTAACATTTTGCCACTTAAGGTTTGTTTGCACAACATCTAAAATGGTTGGAAGCCATTTCATCAAAGTAAATCGATGTTTCAAAAACAACCAAATACTAATGATCTCTCAAAACCCGTAATGATGCAACAATGTTTTGCCAACCAAAAATTCCTGCTGCGTGTGTATCTGTTAGTTATTTATTCAGATAGAAACTAGCGAATTGTGGTCTGTTGTGAATTTTGTATTGTTATTTAGTTATGTAAAGTTGTTTATTTAGTTGGAAATGTCTTTGATAACAGTAGAGCTGGTTATGTCTTTCTCTGTAATTATATTCCAAAATTGGTTACACTGGACCAGAGTGAATTATTCTTCATGCATCTCCTTGTTTATAACATATTTAATTTCTTCAAATATATCCTTTGAAAGTTTCTTCCATTCCTTTTGGTAGAACTACTGTTTGTGCACAAACATTTTCAGGTTTCTCCAGAGACACTCTATTTGTTTCAGATCTCAACTTCGGCTGGGCCACACTAGGACTTTTACAGAGTTGTTCAGTCACAACTCCTATGTTTTCTTGACGGCATGCTTCAGCTTGTTGTTTTGTTGAAATTTAAACTATTACCCCAGCTTGACATCCTGAGCACTCTGGAGAAGGTTTTCACTCAGGATAGCACTTTATTTTTTGGCAACCAATTTCCCCCTCTATACTGACTAGTCTCGCAATCCCAGTCAATGAAAAAAAAATCCTCAAATAATGATGCTGCTGCAGGCATGGTTGTCCTTAAGCAGTTAAGCCATTTTTTTTGCATAACTAACTAAATAAGTACATATATGGGGGCAGAATTGTGCAATATATCCTTTTTTCAACACAACCTAAACAATATATTTAATTTTATTTCATTTGAAAATGGGTCACTTAAACAAAAAAATAGCACTTTTTTTTTTTGGTTTATTTGAAAAAAAAATTAAAAAGCATTTTTGAGTTCTACATTTATTTATTTATTATTATTAATTATTATTATTACTAATAATAATAATATTAATATTATTATATATTTTTTGCATCATTCCCATATTACAGTAGTGGTAAAATTTACATGCTTTAAAATGCATGATAACTGGCTCTACCTGACATATCCAATGACCCAAAAGCACAGTTTGATGTCTGCAGCCTCCTCAGGGACACACATCAGCAGGACATCACTATAAGCAAGTTTTCTTTATTTTTAATCAGTCATTGACGAATGCTGTGTTGCCTGGAGGGCAGCTTATTGCATGGATGCCTGCTTGGGTTTTAACAGTTAATAAGGTACAATAATACAAGGTGCCTCATATCCTGATTCCAATACTTCAATCTTTGTGGCATCAGACCAAAGGATTTTGTTTCTCATGGTCTAAGAGCCCTTGAGGAACTTTTTGGCAAACTTCCAGCAGGCTGTCATGTGCCTTTTAGTGAGGAATGACTTCTGTCTGGCCATTCTACCACAGAGGCCTGATTGCTGCAGTTATGGCTGTCCTTCTGTAAGTCTCTCCCATCATGACAAAGAAATTCAGGAACTCATTTAGAGTGGTTCTTGTTTTCTTGGTTACCTCTCTTGGTTATCAAAGCCCTTCATCCCTGATTACTCAGGTAGGCTGGGTGACCACATCTGGGAAAACTGCTGGTTGTTCCAAATCTCTTCTTTTTGAGAACAATAACAGGTACCATCCTCTTGGGAACTTTCAGTGCTGGAGAAATTTTCTTTTGTCCTCCCCCAGATCTGTCTCTTTACACAATCTTCTCTCACAGGTCTACACATAATTCTCGTGACACCATGGCTTTGTTTCTAGACATCAAGGTCTGTCATACAGCATTTATGGCAACACCTCATATAGTCAGGTGTGTATCTTTCCTAATTATATCCAATAAATTTAATTAGGCACAAGTAGTCTTCAATCATGATGTAGAAGCATGTGAAGGACCATTGATAGGATTGGGATGCACCAGTGCTCAATTGTGCAATGTCATAGCAAAGGGTCTGAGTAATTATGCAAATGGAATATTTGATTTTATTTTAAGATGTGTGTGAAAGACAAACAAAATGTGGAAGACTTGAAAAGGTATGAGAACTCCATTTCTAGCAATGTATGTACAAAGCTTTATACAAAATGTATCTAAAAAGAAGGAGGGGGTACAGCATCAGGTTGACTGTTCTCATTCTGAGTGTGTTGATTTAATGAAAAAAAATCAATTTTTCTTTTAGACCTTCATACTGTATTACCAGGTAGATGGAAAGACTGGGCTAACAGACTGCACAACTGCACAAAGTGTGATAGCACTTTACTTCCAGGACTGGGCATTAAATGAGATGATTGGTTGAATTTGAAACAGGATTATACCTCTACAAGAGTCACAATGTTTAAGTAAGACATGACATTCGTTGAAGAAGACATAAAAATGCAGGTGACTATAAGTACTAAAAAAATTCATTTTAGTCCACTGTTTTTTTTTTGTTTTTTTTAACAATTAGATATCAACAACCAAATCAAGTTTGGTTAAGATGCTAAGAGGAAAATATTTAAAATTTTTAGAGTTTCAGTCTTCACAGATGTAAAACCTGTTTTATGTTTTACATTGCACTGTTACCTGTATCTCTTAATACCTGATTTGATGTCATGGATCACAAATATCATTTAACTGGTTATGTTTCATTAGCCGTGACTAAAGTGAGTTTTGACTTTTTCACCTCTATGGGAAATACAGTAAATAGATGTTAAACTACAATACAAACTGCATATTTATAAATCTCATGCTCTTGCATTATATGCATATACTGTACATGGAAAAAAAAGAAGACCAACTGTTATACATGGAACTAAGGATGTCAGTACAAGATATCATCAGAATGACAACAGGAAATTAATGAAAATTACGAAGAAAGGAATAATATAATAGGGGAGCAGTGTATAAGGCCCTTATTACAAAAAAAACTAATGTGCAAATGCGAGCTCAGTGGTGCACAAACCGCAGGCGCTGGTCTACAGGGAGGTGGAAATAAGTGATGTGGTCAGATGAGTCATCCTTCACTATATTCTTGACATGTGGGCGAGTGCATGTCTGTTGAACACCATGAGAGCATACAGGATTAAAATGCTTGACCCCTACAGTGAGGGGGTTCAGTAATTCTAGACATGCTGGAAGAATCACTGCAAATCGATACACACTTGTTCTGGGTGATTGCCTTTATCATATGACAAAAAAAACATTCCTATCCTGATGGGAATGATCTTTTGCAGCATGACTGAATGATTTGATAAGGTTAAAAATTGTGCAATGATGTTATGGCATTCTCAGTCATATTGAAAACTAGTTTTTTGCAATATGGACAAATGCTGCATTAGCTACTTATTCAATTCTAATTATATATTTCTTTCTAAATATGATAAACTACAGACATCATGTACATTAGTCACTACATGGACATTACAGGAATAGCATATTGTGAATTATACACTAATCCGATGAATTTGTATTATCAGACAACCCATTCCTAATCCCAACTTATCAAATATTGAAGTATGGACGGAACTCTTTAACCCCAGCGCATACTGTACACACTGAATAGCTCTTTTAGCTTGACTATTTTAACTTGCTTACTGATCCTATTTTTATCGATGAAAGTCCACTACCTTCATCTCTCTGATGCAAAAAGGCAAAGCATTTACTGGCTTTGTGGATGAACCTTGTACTTCAAAGATCTGACATGAATGAATGAACAAAGCACAGTCCATAATAAATGATAACATATTTGTGATTTCCTATTCATGTTGTTTTTAGGGTTAGCTCTATCTGCATAGAGTTGTAATATTTTAATCATGATATTTATCAGGTCGGAAGCAGTTGATTGCTTGTTTGTAGAAATGTCTTCATTAATATTATTTATGATGTCCTGTCATATTGGTTGATCAGAATATTTACATGGATTGTAGGGAAGTGTACTATGCCTATATAAAAGTCTTCTAGCTAAATTAAATTGTATGACCTTCCTATATTGTCAAAAGTGTATTTTTCTATTTCATTTTGCTAAATAAAACGATATGGATCAAATATTTTTCCTCCACTCAGTGAGAAACGGTATCAGAATAAAAAAACAACAACATTTGTACAGATTTAAAGCACTTATTACAAAATGTACACTACCACTTAAAACTTTGGGATTACTTGGGGATTACAAATTTCTTTGTTTTTGTTTAGTGAATTATTTTCTACATTCTACAACAATACTCAGGATTTCTAACTATGAAACTATGAAATAACACGTAATTTTGTTAAGTGTAAGTCATGGGTAGCTCAGTGGTTAAGACGTTGCACTACGGTTCGGAAGGTCCTGAGTTCAAACCTTACGACCACCAAGTTCCCACTGTTGGGACCTTGAGCAATGCCCTTAACCCTCAACTGCTCAGAAGTATAATGAGATAAAAATGTATAGGGCTAAGGGCGTCTGCCAAGTGCCTAAATGTAAATGTATTTGCAAAACCCATCAAGCATCATGATGAAACTGGCTCTCATAAAATCCATCCCAGGAAAGCAAGACCAAAACATACCTCTTCTGTAGGGGAGAAGTTAATTTAGAGTTACCAGCCTCAAAAATCACCAATTAACAAAAAGCACCTTGGATTATAGCCGTTATGAATGCTTTACAGACCATAAGTAATGGACACATCTCAACATTAAAGGTTGAAAAGTGCATTTGCATTGTTCTACAATGTAGAAAGAAATAAAAATCAGGACCGACCATGGAATTAGAAAGTGATTCCAAACTTTTGAGCGGTAGTGTAGGTGCCATCCAACTCTACAAACGCTGTCATTTAGTAAGTGATTAAGATAGATAGATGGTTCAGATAGCTTTAAGTGTTACTTAACATTTAGTGTTCAAATTTAAAGGATCAAATATTGTAGCTGTGCTGAGTCGGAGTCAGAGTCGTCCGAGAGAAATTAAGAATGAATGAAACGCTCAAGGCCATGTGAAAGATTCCACACTTTTAATGCAATATATAATTTAAAGAGTCAGGTTTGATATTGAAGGACTTTTTATTATCCTTTCAAACCCCTAGGAATGTTTTCAGTTCACAAAAAAAAAAAAATGAGTATGGGAGTATACTTCTCTTTTATGCCTATTTAACCCAGTATAAAGAGACATAAAGAGACATGGGGAAAAACGAAATAAAAAGATATGAAAACATTAAAAATATATATCTGGGCAAAACGGGGGAAAGGGAACTATTTTTTTTTTTTTGGTTTAGATTTTTGTTTAGCATTATGGATCTGTTGATGTGTCTAGACACATATCGTATATAATCGTATGTACTTCATATGATTTACAAAATATGCATAACATACTTATAATATTATATTATTGTGTATACACCCTTTAAAATTAAGGCCATTCACTGTGAGTATTAATTGAAAGCTAGTTTGTTAAAACAAGCTTTAGTTTGTTGCATTTCTGTTCTGAGCTCCTAATATGTAAATTGGCTTTTTCTGCATCAAATCTAATTTGGTCACTTTTGAAGGAAAAGGGTCTATAATGTCATTTACAGAGCTGCATAAAAAGCTTTCTAAACAAAGTCACATACAGTAGACTCAGCCACTCTGCTGCCTTATTTATCAAACTCAATCCAAATCAATGCATTTTTTTTTTTGCATAAGCATTTACACGTTAAGTATGGTATCCATTAAAATCTAATTACTTTGGAAAAAAATTTTCATATCATACAATTTAAAAAAAAATCTGAAATTGGGACAAATAAAATTAGCTATTTGGTTACAACAGCACAAAGGCTGTCACATACAGTACAAGAATAGATGCTCTGTAAAGGTTGAAGAAGCACTAACAGAAGGTTCAGCATACTCTTAGCTTTGTGTTAAATTGTTTTTAGCTCTCTGTAAGCTTGACCTTTTATGGACTTTTTGCAAAGATCACTAAATGAGAATTGGCTGTGCTACAAAAATACTAGTTAATTTACTGCTATTTTATATTATATTTAATTAGTATAGTTGTGCATAGCATAGTTTGAAGAAAATTGCAGATGCTTTTGTAACAGAAATGTCTATACACATCTTTACTCTATACAGTACTGTAGATAAACATAGATAAATGAGGTGTATGGATGTTGCTACTTAAAAAAGAAAAGTTAAGCAGAATGATAAATGAAATGTCGACCATATGTATGTTTACTGTGTATGATTTTAAACTAAACAGTCTCTGCTTTTCAAAATATGAAATGTGAAGGTTTTTTTTTTTTTTTCCTGTGGAAAATCTCTCTCTAAGTAGCATGACAAATTATATATAAATTTCAGGCAAACTTTATATCTGAGTAACATACTTCTATTCTCCGCCTCGGCAACACTTAATTACACATTAATGTCTACTTGTCAGTTTGATGGAGCCAACTGCCTGTAATGTCCTTCAGCCTGATGCTCTCTTTCCCTAACTGTACATTTCAAAATCAAATGTGTGAACTACGCACACACACGCACGCACACACATACATCCTTAAACCATCATTATGGTATTGTCTGTTTTTATGATTTATTACCATGAGGTTGCTCAGTACTGCTTAGAGGAAAAGTTTTTTTACTTCGTATCAGATATGAAAGACTGCCTGACTCAAAGGATGAATCAGAACATGTGTCCCTTGGTATTGGGTCTGAAAGTGATAGATACTGAAGGTTGAGGGCACTAGAGACTGACAGAAGGGTGGTTCGACGTGTCTGATATAATCCAGGCAGAATGAGGTAAAACTGATGGACTTAAGACTGTTACAATACTATATCAAAGACCTTGATTGATTTAGTGCGAGGCATGATCAATAGCCGAGTCAGAGGAGACACTCTGAGGCCTCCAATCAACAGGCCACACTTCCCCTCGTAACCAAGCAACAACACTTCAAAGCCCCAGAGCAGAGGAACGCTAGGTGCATCATCAGATCAAGTTGTTCAGGTCGATGGCAGAAGGGGTGTGTTTGTGTTTTAGAAATGTCATTTGATGACCTGAGATCTGGCCCTCGCTGGGTCTCTGTGACACTAACATTGAAACTGTCAGAATGACAGATCAATGTGTAGATAAGCCAGAATACAAGAGGGACAGGGGTGCTGCTGTTGATGAACAATCATTGACATGGCACTAGAGCATTCTAATAAATTATTTGATCATTAAAGCTGTAGTTAACACCTTTGCAATTAATTATAACCTGTGATCAGTGGATAGGCAGATCCGAAACCAAGTCATATCTCCAGTCAGAATTGTTCTAAATATGCTACACCTTCTGTGTCATCATTTTTTACACTGATAGTTTTTGAGATACTAAGAAAGGATTTAAATAGGCATGCATATTATTCAGATTTAGCACATGATATCATTTTCCAATTGACAAAAACAAGTTGTCACAGAATTTTATACTTGCCCTTTAGTGATACTAATGGATGACTATCAGTGATATCTGATCAGTGATGATGCAAAATCTGATGATTAACAGAAACACCTCTGTGTATTTTTGCAGCTTGAGGTAGAATCGCTCGACATTGTATATCCATTAATACAAGCATGTTCATTAATATAGAAAAAATATGCAGTGAGAGAGGACATGAAGTTAGTTGGTGTGAGAGAAGAGGATGCAGAGGATAGGGTTAGATGGAGGCAGATG
>JAOVVA010000033.1:5995825-6009330 GCA_028565275.1 Leiocassis micropogon
GAGGATAGGGTTAGATGGAGGCAGATGATTCGCTGTGGCGACCCCTGAAAGGGAACAGCCGAAAGACAAAGAAGATTAATATAGAAAAAATGCATACTATTTTTCAAACAGAAGTTATATGCATGTGTTTTTTAAAAAATGTTTTTTCACATGTAAACATTTTTAAATTGTTAGACTTTTTTATTCTCTCACAACAAATAGTATGCGACTAATCTCCACTACCTTTTTATGACTATAAAAACAATCATTATATTAGAATAATGGGCCATTAAATGGCCGTCCTTTAGAGCCAGTACAAATCAAATCAATGCTATCGCCTCCCTGCTGTCATTGTGCCAATTGTTCCAATCAGATCTTTAACAGAAATGCTAAAATACACCCTTTTATGAAGAATAATTATGAAGCCAGTTATTGTGAAAGACTGTTTGGCCTTTGATATCTGTCTATTTAAGCTCCAAAATGGCACTAGCCCATCGCAGCCTGCTGGGATTAGAATGGACAGAGAGAGGAAGAGCACGGCATGGGGTAGCGGAAGGAGAGGGAGAGAGGGAGGATCAGGGGGAGAAGAGAAGACAGGCCTCAGACAACTCCTCTTTTCCAGTCCAAAATGGAAGCTGGCACACGTAACCCCAGAGAGTGGAGCATGGCCAGGACACAGGCTTTTCTCTGTCGTAATGAACTAATCCCATTTTAAAAGAGGGATGGAGTGATTATCCCAGGGTCTAGAGAAGAAAAAAGACTGTATGAAAGGGATCAGTGGGATCAAAAGGTGACCTCTATGGGATGCGAGCCACTCTTTAGACCCTAGTAATGAGTAATGATCACACACATGCCCAGCCAATTTCCACAGCAACTTGAGCAAGTTTAATTACACCAACCCAAGACATTTGATTCACATCAGTGCGATTTCTTGGTGGCACTGAGCCTTCAACAATAAATACAGCGGTCTTGCTTCGAACATCTTGAAATTGTTCATCTATCAAATTGGATACAGGCAAATTTATTGGGAAGTCATTTGCAGAATTTTTCACATGCAATGTTTTATTATTTAAAAAAAGTAGGCTTGTTTAGAGAGAAAGCCATGAAAAAGAGAGTTTCTGAGTGTGTGTAAACATATTTCACAGGTTAGTCATCATTTTGTCACTTTCAACTCTCTGTGTGATGTGAAGTGTTGTGGGTGTCACTAAATTAGCTTAGGATAGGATAAGATAGGATTGAATACCTACATGCTAACGCAGGCACCATGAAGGCCAGCAATTATTTAATGTTTGTACAGTAAATTAAAAAAAATACTTTTCATTGAGGGAAATTAAATTAAGTCATGCTAAACATTAACATTTTATTTATGGAAATCATTTGTTTATTTCTGACTGAACAAAGTCAGAATTTAGGCACTTGCATTCCCCCTTCTTTATTATTGGATTTACTGACTGTCTTTTGGGCCTTTTTGGGATGATTTAGGGCATTTATTGAGAAGCTAATGCCAAACTGTGTCTATTGATGTTAAGACATCAAAATTATCTCTCATTTTAGGTGCAATTATGCATTGGCACATTTCTGTTATTTGTAAAAAAAATAAAAAAAATAAAAAACAGTGCCCAATAGTCACTCCAGTCAGGAGAATATCATACTGTCTGATTATATATTTTATTTACAATATATACAATGTGCTTTCTGTTACCATTTTTCTTCTGTTTTTCATTGATTTTAAAACTGATATTATCATTCATGCATTTTTACCTTTAAGCTCTAAGATGTACTTGTTATGAATCTACGTACATAAATAAATGAAAGGTTTTCTCTGTAAATTTGTTAGAACTCTCTCTTTCAATTATACTTTTATGTTTCATAGCCCTAAATGAGTCTCAGAAAAATTTCTGTCTTTATGTCTGTTTGTCTGTATATTTGCATGTTTGTCCTAAGGATTTTGTCTCAGCATCAGTCAAAACTGGCGCAACAGAATTTAATGGAACTTTGGCAGTTGTTAGGTATTTGCCTGAAGTTAAATCTGCATCAAAATTAAATGAAATTAAGACATTAAATCAAAATGTTGAGTATAAGGGAAGTTATGAGCAGTTTAGTGCAAAAATTATGTCACAACAGCCATCATTTTTTTGGACAAATATAGTGCTTTTAACAGTTTTGGTTCAAAGTGGGAATGGCTATATGCATCACTCAACAGACCCAATCAACATGATAGTTTGCTGTAAATACACAGAGTATGCGGAAGACATGGAAATGACCATAATGCCCCTACAAAGCGCCCAAATCCCCATTAACACAAGAAAAAATACAACACAGCATAGCAAAAAAATAGCTTTTTTGGAACTTTTGAAAACTGAATCATCAAACATGAATGGACAGATCGTTGCATGTTTATTCTTCCTGCAGGAAGTTTAAAATCAGTTGTTTCATATGTTCGGAAATTGTAGTGCTAATTAAAACAGTTGTGTGAATCGCCACTATGAGCTAAAACACGGATCGTTAGAGCAAACATTTCCACAGCAGTCTGAGGTGAGGGTGTATAAAATATCCAAACTGACAGCGCACTGTTATGAGCTGAAATCAAAATGTTGAGTAAAAGTGATGTTATGAACAGTCATGTGCCAGATTTAATCAACTTTAAACAGGCAATGTATTTGGCTGACGACAAAAAAGTACAACTTGCCATAAACAAGGCGTAAAATACTCAACCTTGTTTTTTTTCTTTGCATTAATAAGCCGTACAGAAAAACAGGCAGGCATGTAATGTACATGGGCTTCAACCTGAAATAATAATATCAATGATTACATTAATGCTGTTCAGCTTAATTTTAGTTTAAACCTCTTAACTCTTTCTAAAAACTCTGTAATCGTCAACAACAGGTACTAACGCTAAATATTACATTTCATACAAAATTCACTGAGATCATTTCTCTGCAAATCATTTTCAGCAATCACATAGAAGAAATTTCACTGGAAAACTATTCATTGTCCATTCTTTTGGAATGTTGCATTGTCAAAAGGTCTCAATCAGGTGGGAGGCGTACAAAAGAATTTCAGAAAAAAATCAGACATTCTTTTAAACAAAAAGACAAGATAAAATTTTATCTTAGACATTATACAGGATGCCTATAGGAAAATGAAATGGGCTGATGGAATATCTGGCAAGTACTGGTGTCTTTTTGTGCATGTCACAGTTATTTCTCTTATTTTACGTACACTGGGTCTAACGTGTCTAGATTGAAGCCTCTTCTAGCACCAAAATAGGCCTATGTGGTGCAGTACTGTGCAAAAGTCTTGAGCCACCCCTCATTTCTTCATATTTTGCTTTCAAAGTGCCAGACTTTAAAGTATTTTTGATGTACTTTTGAAAAATAGTTCTCCAAGCTTTCTGAAAGCCTTAGTTTTTTGGCTCTCATTTTAAACCCAGTCCCTGTACCTGAGCAGTTTCAGAGGAATGTTTTATGTTTTTAAACCACACAGTGACCTATGAATCATTGAAGCATAAAAAAAAATCTAACTTAGCGCATGAACCAGTGAGAAACAGGTACAGATTATAACAGATGATCAGGCCGTTGATTAGTATACTGATGATGCTGAATGCTAACTGGTTGGAACAGACGAGAGGGGAAATGAGGTTGCTGCTGAGGTTGTTACATAAACAACCAATTTTTAAATTGTATCTTTACGCACTTTGCAGCCTGTCACAGTAAAGCATTTGTTTCCATTTCTTTAATTTAATCTACATAATTGAGTTCAATTTAATTTAATATGAAGAAATGGGGGTAGCTCTAGACATTTACACAGTACTGTATATCAACCAGACAATTGGGAAAATTGTGTTATGGCTTGTTAAAAACAAAGTGGAACCTTTTGGGCATGAATCTAAAATAGACTTTATCATCCAAATTTATCATCCATGCTCATCCATATTCATGGTTTAGCATGGTGTTTGCAGCTTCATGCTATGGGACTGCTTTGCTCTCTCCAAGATGGAGGTAAGCATGGCATGCACCAAATACCAGAATAGTTTGTTACAAAACCTACATACTGCATATTAGTTTGCATATTTAAACTCTGTTTTAGTTTTAGTTTTTTATGCATATAATTAATGTATTAATTGTTAAATTGTTTCTTTTTTATCCCCATTTTGACTCTGAACATTGATTAATGATTCTTGGATTTCTCGAAAATAAATCGTGATAAATGTACGCACTCGCTTACTGCCTATAATCGTCGCACATACATCATCAGATATTTAGTCACTAACATTATGATCAATAAGACATCTATAAAACATTACCTATTTTACATTTTCCCATTCATTATGACACCAACCCGGGAGGTCAAATGTTAAGAACTACACAGAATGACTACGATCAGTCACAATTTCCTTGTAGCTGTTCCAGAAGATACCTTCTTTCAGATGCTCTGAAAGTTCAATAAAGCAAACAGCGCTCCAAAACATATTTCCTTAGGATACTCTTATTTCTTTCATCCACAGTGCTGACTGTGAAGCATCACTGAGCAAGAATCACCTTCACCCATTTCTTTCAGGCTTCAAAGCAAATAAAAAAAGACAAGGTCATAACTTTGTTGTTTTTAAAATCACAGAGAATATCCTTGAAAACATACAATGAATCACATTTCCCAACATGCTTCTTGCTACACTGTTAAATGCATGTTTTCTTTTTTGAAAAAAAAAAAAAAGAAAGAAATCTGGTCCCTGACACACTGTGCATATAGATTAAGAAAACAAAGACTACAAAAGCGATTAGTGTTTGTTATTTCCTAAGAAACTCACTGGGTAATTCTCAGCGGAGGTCCACCAGTCAGAATTATAAAGCAGCTCACCATGAGGTGAGAAATCTTCTTAGCAAACACACATTATGCATATCAGCTCTGATTCTGACCGTTTCTCTTTTAAATAGGCTCATAAGTCCATATTTAAAGGGGAACTGCCAGAGTCAGAGAATAATACTGTGTGGTGAGTGTTTTTTAAACTAGATTTCTTACCTCATTGCATGCTGCTTGGGTGTTGTATTCATCTAGCCAGAACTAAACACTGACAGTTAACAGCACACAGAGAGCAATTAATATGGAAATTTGGCACACCGGTATTCAGAATTAGCTGTGGATTAAAGAGGCATGATTTAATTGGTCACAATTCCAATGCTGAAGTTTTTTTTTGCATTATATCCACTGTAATTACAGGGCAAGCTCCGTTCTGAGATAATGTTTTGTAACAGCATTATTTTCATCTTAAATCCATGTTTTGAACAGTGTAAATACACTCAGTACTAATGATGTGCCATTTGAGGACCATACACAAGACACTACGAATTAATTAGTTATCTAAATCAGCTACATTTCTGCAGATTCTGCTCCTTAAAAGCATACAATGCCCTAATGCTTGTACTGTATGTTCTTGACTGCCCAGCGAAACACTCAATAATTATATTGTTGGTGCACATACAGATCAATTTGCTTTTTAATTCTCCAAGGAAGATATTTTGTAATACCGCTACTAGATGTGGCAAAACGTCTTTTTGCACTAGGTGTAAATGCAGTTCAGAATCTATCTAAATGAACCTACAATATATGATTTCAAAACATGATGTGTGTGCACTGTTAGATTTATAGCACATACTTACTGCATAGACAGAGAAAATATTCCACTGAGTTACTTTGTTGTTACCTTTTGTTTAATTGTATCAGAATGAAAATAAATTCCTATAAAACACACAAAGTAAATAAAATTCACTTTTATCTTTTAATTAAAATTGATTTCAAGTATTACAAACATGACAGTAAATCCTTATGCTTTTCAGAATTATGTATATAACTATTCACTGGTTTTGATGGGTGGAAAAAAACAAATAATTGTGGAAATCAGCATGAAACCCAGAAGAGCATGATTAATAAAAAATTTTTTACCGTGTTTTATGTTAATTATATTCTCTATCTTGGCAACTTTGGCAACTTTGGCAACTTTTTCAAATGATAGAAGGTCCTCTTTAAATTCCATGTATTTCCATACAACCTCCTCTTACTATTTCTACATTACAATGATCCCTGAAAGGACAGCTATATGATATACAGTGCTGTAAAATTCACACTTTTATATTAAAAATATAATAATTATAGAGATGATAATGTTGTTAAAGTTTTTTTTTACCCTTGTATGAGTACCTGTTAATGCATTTTCAAAAAGAATAACCTTCTCAATAGTTTATAACTGACACATCTATATTTATGTTTATGTCAACAAATTATGTTGACAGTTGAAAGTTTTGCACAGGTCTGTAACTATAGATAGCACTCATTTTAAGAGAGAAATTAATTCCCTGCCTAGAGTGATTTCAATCAAAATAACTTGCAACTGAGCTGACAAAACAAACAAATAAATAAATAAATAAATATCAACTAAAAGAAAAACTTGAATAGAAATAAACAAATACAGCAATTTATTTTTGCTTTTAGTTGCTATTTATAATCTATTATAATTTATAATTAATAATATAATTTATACTTCATTATAAACAATGAAAAATTTAGACCTGATTGAGGAAAATCTGTCTTTTAAATTATAAACATTCATGGCCATGCTGTATATTACTTGCTCGTTCACATCAACAGTTTTTTAGGCAAACATTTTATAAGCCCGCCAATGGATGTGAATGTTTTATTAATAGCTACAATCAATTACCCCATTGATATTTTGTAATTAGCGCTCATTTTGATTGTTAATGAAGTCCCTGTTTTGTTCATTTTAAATGTTAAACATTTCATTAAATGGACATAAAATTGAATAAATGTTTTTAAATGTTAAATAACTAATACAGTACTCATCACTGGAGGCTGATTAATGTAACTATTAATTTTCAACCAAAATCAGTGTAGTGCATTTCCAGCAAATACTAAGTACATAAATAAACATAGAAACAAATAAATAAATAATAAAAATCCACTGTTGTTACACTAATAACACTGATCTCTAGACAAAAGGGATAAAGGCAGTGCAGTCTTGATATATAGCCTTTTAAACATGTCAGCTCAGCCCCACTGCCTTTGCTAAAAAAAGTAGCATTTAGTGCCACAGGGAGACCATTGGTTTTTGGATACCATGGAGATGGCTGGCACTCTGCCTGTGCCAACCAGCAAGATTATTCATTCACTTCCTGTGGTCTGCTTTCCCTTGAGACAGGCAGCAAGAGAGAAGAAATGTGAGGTATATTAATGCACATTTTGGTGGACACTCTTAGGCTAATGTCCTTCCTGGCACTGGGACAAGTTGGACCAGCATGCAACAAACTTAGAAAACTGCTGATCCCTCCTGACAAGCACTGAATGCCAACACAATGTTTCATGAAAATAAAAGAAAACACAAACACAGATTCAGTTTTATTCCCCATTAACAAATATTTGTATACCGTAACTGTGCAGCAGAGAAACCGGGAAGGAAATCTCTGTAATGAAATGTTTTATATAATGGAAGAAAAAGTGATGATATAAAAAAAATGTTGTAACTTTAAATGTTGAAATATTTATAGGCTTACATGAATCCATCAAGCCATTAATGACAACTAACAAATGTACATTGATTTCATAAGATTAACTTTTATGAATGATTATGTACTTTTATGTCAGTTGTTATAAGTTGTCATCTATGTAGATTCCCACTTCCCACAGTCTGATCTGGGAGTACAAGTAGGCTTTATGATTTTCATTTTAGTTGTATTTGTATAGCGTTTCTGACAATGGTCATTGTCGCAAAGCAGCTTTACAGAATCAAATGTCAGTACACTTCACAGTACACAGTCGCTTCAAAACTACTAAGGCAAAACTACATCAGATATTGTTATTTAAAACTACCGCTGAAAGTCTTTACAGTGATAATGTTCTTCTAACTGTACAAGGACATTTTGACAATTTGAAGTAATAAGACATAAGTACTATCCATGACTCATCAAGCACGTGTACAGTAGCATCATGCATCACTTTAGGAAGCTCCGCAAAAACCTCACAAACCTTACAACAGTAAATGCAACATCATGTTGTTGTACAGTATATAACTATGCTAATTAGTTTACAAGCTTAGTCATGTCTTCAGCAACATCAGGTGTTTCATTACTGTATAAACAATATTGAAATAACCATGTTGCAATGCTTGGTGTATTAATGTTTTATTTATTTATTTATTTTTACCAGGAACCATGGGGCAGGGGTCAGGGGAAGATTTAGGACCTCTGCTTGTTTAATTGAGAGCTCTACTTCTTTAATGAGGACTCTCAAATTTTAATGAGAACACTTTCTTTAATTGGGGCCAAAATGTGTGAACAGAGCCACTCTTTGGCAAATGGGTGACAAATTAAGAGGAAAAAAAAAAAACAATGTCATACTGATGTGTTGTGCCATCGTAAGTCAAGGCATATCTTCTACAAGTCTCTAATTTTTCCAAAATATATTATCTCAATGGATGGTTTGATGTTAGTGTGTAAAAGCATACATTGTTTAAAAATCTTCCAAAAGCATTTAATTGGTTTTCTGATCTAGTGATTGTGAAGGCCGTAGCATTTTTATCCACAATAAACTATTTAGTGAGGCTTAGTGACCTGGAAATGGGGTGGAGTGATGCTAGAAGAGACTGATTCCTTCGGGACAGAATATCTTCAAATATTATGTCATGCTTTAATTAACATTTTCATACAATTTGTAATACCACTTCTTAGCTTCTACTTTAACTTTCATGTTAAATTTTTTAAACTGCACTTACATTTTGCCTATGTCTATGGAAATTAATTAGATGTCATTCTAACCATAATTCCCATTAAAACACTGGTACACCTTTGTCAACTAAACCTGTTGACAATTGTGTATGTACTTAATTTTTCTTAGGCTTTTTCTCTTTCTCTTTTCTCTTTATGCTGGATCCCTTCTTGCCCTTCAACCCATCCTTTTCTCCAGGCTTGGGACTGGTGCTGAGGTTGTCCAATATCACCAGTAGTTAGGTATTTATATCGGCACAGGGTTAAGGCATTGCCAAAGGTCCTAACAGTGGCAACCCGGCGGTGGAGGGGTTTGAGCCCAACTCTCCAATCACCAACCCAGACCCTCAATCACATGAGCTACCACTGCCCAGACAACTTTTATGTACTTAATAAGTACTTAAAAAGGCATCACAATTAAAACATCAATTTTTTGCATGTTTTTCCACTGTGTGTTCTTGTCATGTTCAGCTACTGCATGTCACAGTTATATGCAGGTGTGAAATAGGCTGCTGGTTGTGTATTTACAGTGGCAAATCAACAGGGATTGCAAGCAGGAGCAAGAAAACAAATAACTGCCCATGTATTATTCACAGCTCAGTTGTACTGGGTCGAAGTCACAATTAAGATGTGATTGCATGGACGAATGACCTGGGGCAGTGGTGCATGTGTAATTTTCTGTATGCATATGTATTTCTGGGTGCTGGGTGCTAAAAACGAGGTGAAGATTATATAAACGATGTTCATTAATCATTCACTGTAACCTCAAGTTTAATCTGGCGCTTCGGTGACGCATCAAGCTTAATTGGTATTCTGCAGTACAGTGAGTGACAGGCAATCTCATTTGATGATCTAATTACTTGCATGCGGTCACTCTACATCCTATTCTAATTGCCCTACTGATGCAAAAAGATAAGCCACTGCCAAGCTTGGACAGAGCGGATGTGCCTCTGCTTGTGCCTGATGTTTCTCTGATAAATAAACAAAGTGATATGATCACCAGGCTTAGTACAAGGTTTGACAAGAAACTAGTGATTTAGGCAATCAGGATGATTAATGTTGATAGCACTTTCTTTGTCAAATCTTCCCATAAAGCCAGATGTTGTGCCTTACACAAACACTCTGATAATGGAAGGCTAAAATGAACAATTTCCATGGCCCTTTAATGACTTATTGATGTCATAATGGTGTTTTCTCACACCCGGTTTTTACAGCCTAAACTACAGTGGCCCATAAGTGCAAAACAAATAAGTGCAAATGACAAATCCCCAAAAAACATGCACCAGGAACCTAGAACAGACAAATCAGGAAAAAAGTCAGAAAATGCAACAACAAAACCAAATAAACAATACCAAATCCAAACACATCATCATGAATGGGAGTGGGAACGTGATTGGTGCTGATTTGGACACATCATATGACCATTACAAGGTCTGTTATCTACTGTAGTTTCCCTAGCAAAAACTGATTATGGTAATATACTGAGACGTAATTATTTCTTCTGAATCACTGTTTTCCTTTAGAAAAATTTAGGCTAAAATTTCTTTAAACTCAGAACACCCTATGTATTTCCATTTTCTGTAGTCTGTGATACCGATGCATATTGTAGCTAATGAGCAACAAGTATATGATGTTTAGGAAAGACCTACACTTTGGGTTTTGCATTGAAGCTATTATGTTTTGGTTTTCTCATTGTTTTTTTTTTATTTGCTGGAAATACTACATAGGTTTACAAAGCATATTTAAATCCACCACTTGTGTAAAAGCAAAGCATCGCAAAAATATTTTCACTTTTGCAGTTATACTATAATGACTCACGATGTATGACAAAAAGCTTCCCTCCATTAGTACCTATCAGAAAATTATCTACTCTGTCTCAGGAAGTGGAAAATTTTGTGAAATTAAAACCCCTATTACACTGAACTATGTTCCCACAATGTGTTGGAAAAACTGGCTGAACATAGTAAGAACTTGACGTTGAGCTAGTTTTTTTTTTTTTTTCAAGCATGGTGCAGACGGGAAAGATGACATGGTGTTCAGACTGAGTTGACAACAGGCTTGTCACTGCTAACAGGCTTGTGCAATGGTAGATCCATGCCACGTTGTAGAAGACCACGGTAAGTTTATGTTCTACTTGTGCGTATAACGTTTATGTTAAGGTCATGTTTAGAGAATTTGGTATAAATACTGGATCCAATTCCTGACAGCATCACTTTGTGATGAAAAGCACTGTGCATGTCATGGTATTTATACCAACCCCACAGCCTCAAAGAGTGTGACAGGCCTCTGGTAAGAGTGTGGTGTGGTCTGATTGGACATGGTAATAACTTTTATCTCATCGGACCTGGTAAGTGCATGATCATGTAGCTATTAGGAAATTAGTGACAATGTGATAGACGTATTAAAAAACTTGACATTGATGTGGCTAGGAAGTAGTTTGAACTTCACAAATACACATTTTTTTTTTTTTCCATTTTGACCCTGTTCCCACTTCATTCTTCAACATTTTTAGGACACAGTGGGAACTTCACGGTATTCATCATAGTGTGACGGCGACATAAGGTTTATGGAAAGTAAAATCTGCTCTGGTACCTTAGGTGTAAAAGCATGTTGGGTACCTGGAGAAAAAAAAAGAAAAAAAAAAAAAAGATTTTAGATTTCTGGAAATGTTTCTGTAGTAGAAACATTGCACTATCTTCTCCCTGTCTCCTTTTAATTCAATTTTAAATTCAATTAAAGTTTGGACCTCTCTCCCATCTTTCACGGATGACCCTCAGCAGTGTTGTATGACCCGGTGATTCGCACACTTCATGACTCAGTGTACATTTATACGCCCAGAGAAGAGGCAGGAGAGCAGAACAAAAGAAAAGAGATGGAGGAAGCGAGAGAGATCTATGAGTTCAAAAGCACAGTAAAAGCTTAGCTTAAGGTCGCCGACGCTTCGTACTACACAAGGCCTGTAGAGCGATTTTAATGATAAATGTCCTCTGCAGTCTATTAGTCATAAGCAAAGTACAACCATGAGTCCCATAACCCCATCACAAATATAAATCCGTGTTAAAGGTCTTTTGCCTAGAAATATTATTAGTAGCTGCACAGAGGCCACTTTCTGTCAGACTCCAAGGTGATACAGAAACAAGAAATTCAAAATGGTGATGGGTGGCTCCTTCCTCGTTCTGAAATTGTTACGAATGTCAATTTTCTAATCCAGCTTTAACATATAAATGATAGTCATTTATTTCCGTTATTTTGCTTAGATAGCTGGAGAGGGAACAGTTAGTGAACCTACAGTTACTGCGGAATCTTCTATTGTACTGAACACTGGATGGAAGTCTCTTTCTTGCAGCCTCATATAATAATTTACAGTGTCAATAAAAAGTCTTTCTAATCATTCCCAAGACATCGCAATTTACACAACGCAGCCTGCTATAGAGACATTTTTCTTTTGTAATTGACTCTCCTCCTTTACTTCTCAAAGCTTTCTCCCATGAGGAAGAAGAAAAAGAGAAAAAAAAAACATAAGGTTTATTTTGCATTAAATTCTCTATTATGGGCTGAGAAAGCGATGGCTTCTCACAACATGCCAGGTGTCATTTGTATTCATGTCTCTTACCTGGAGTGCAAATGTTAACTTCATATTTTGCTCAGAAATTTTGCCTTAAAGCCATTAAAGCCTGTGAAGCAATGCATGGCGGGTTTATCTCAATCACTAATGAGGTTTAACGCATCTCTGAGAAGAGGAGTCAAATGGAGATGCTCAAAGGAGAATATGCTTTTAAACCCTGTTCACACAGAATCAACTGTGGAGAATCAACAATAGGACAACCCCATTACACCCACCAGACACACACACGCATGCACGCACGCACACACACACACACACACACACAGCAGGAAAAAGGGGGATGTTAAGGTGGTGTGATGCCAAGCTGAGGTGATAATGGAACACAGCAGCAAGTGGTTAAAAGGTGTTTCCCCGACGTCATCCTAACAGGTGTTTTACAACTCTGTCTTTTTTGTATCATTTCTCTCCCCTTCTTTTTCCTCAGCTGCTCTCATTCATGCCTCTGCACAGGATATAAAGAATTCATTTTAATAATCAGCAAAGTTACTCTACTTGCAGGCTCGCTCTGCTCTTCAAGAATACTTCAGTGTATTACAAGGGTGTTTTATGGTCTCCACTTTCAACAAACCTGAAGTGCTGTTGTGTTAAGTCCCATCACAATAGTTATGTTTTTCTATGATCAAACATCCATGCTAAATTAAGTACGTCAAGCCAATTAAGTACAGTACAAGTGTATTAAAAAGTTTATTACATTGAAGAAGTTTCCCGATATGGAACCACCATTGAGTAAATTAAGTATGATTACGAGTACCTTTTTTTTTTTTTTTATTCAGTTTTTCTTATGAATATTAGCTTTTCCTACAGTTTGGATAGTATCAACCTAATATACACTTAAACTGACAATTTCACACCATACTTGACTTTTTTTCAAGTGTCCTCAGGGAGAAGAATCACAGATTATCACATCTACAATGACATCACTAGACCAATGTGCGCGCATACACACACACACAAACACACACACACACACACACACACACACACACACGCACGCGCACATGCACACACACACACACACACACACTCTCCTTCTCTCTCTCTCTCTCTCTCTCTCACACACACACACACCTACTCTCTCTGTCTTTCTCTCTCTCTCTCTCTCTCTCTCGCTTACACAGACACACAGACAC
>JAOVVA010000033.1:6022703-6036071 GCA_028565275.1 Leiocassis micropogon
TTTACTTGTACTTCAGTAAAAGTTCACTAAAGTAACAGTACTTTTACTTAAGTACAAAATTTTATTACTCTTTCCACTTCTGACTGTATGTATGGATTAACCGGGGTTTACATATGTGGTGTTAGCTATTACTAGGACAGCGACAACCAGATCTCCCACAGCTTCAAAACCGCTCTCCAGAAAATGTTGGGGGGATTTGACCAGTTCTTGACCAGTCTATGAGAGAAAATGACAATAACAAGTACAATGAGCTACAAAGTCAGCTGTTATCACCTTTTAATATCCAGAGGTGGGTAGAGTAGCCAAAAATTGTACTCAAGTAAGAGTAGCTGTACTTCAAAATGATATTACTCATAATATTACTCAACTAGAAATAAAAAGTAGTCGTCTAAAATATTACTCAAGTAAGAGTGAAAACGTATTCGGTGAAAAGACTACTCAAGTACTGAATAACTGTTTCATCGTAGTGTCCAATTTTTTGAAATAATGTACAAATGTGCAGAAAATAACATTAGAACATGTACAAGAGCCCTCACTTTACCATAAACTGTGTCCAGTAGAACAAATGTAAGAAACTTATGAAAATATTTTTTAGCCTCTAGCTTATTTGCTAATTATATATTTTAACATTGCAACGTTAAATAAAACAGCTAAACTAACTGTGTCATGTTTCCTTCACTGTCCACCACGGCTGAAGGTTTTTTCTCCCTGCTATATGCAGCGTTTCTGTGTGGTCATTTGACCACAGGTGGTTATTCTTATTGCGGCTGATTGGTCAAACAGAGTCATGCGATTATTGTTGCTACGTCTGATTGGTGAAACAAAGTCACGTCGTAGATTAGAATATCTAATGTACAGACTGAATGGTTAGAAAAGTAACGAGTCAAGTGTAGCCGAATGTAACGGAGTAAGAGTAGCGTTTCTTCTTCGCACATCTACTCAAATAAAAGTAATAAATATGGTGCAGTAAAACTACCCATAGAAGTAATTTTTTTTTTTAAAGTTACTCAAGTAAATGTAACGGAGTAAATGTAACTCATTACTACCCACATATGTTAATATCACACAAGAACAAAGTCATAACATGACCTCATGTCAACAAAAATGTGTCTTTTGACTTAAGAGTTAAGTCAATTTGCTATCCTTAAAGCAGTCCTTAGGACTATTTTAAAAATCTGTCTAAAGTCATTAGGTCTATGTCATGTGCAAAACATATTTGGGTGATTTTTAGCACTATGATTCATACGAAAATTTTCTAGTGTTACATTATCCTTCCGACCCATACTGTTAGCTCAATATTTCTGCAAGTCAGCTTACTAAGACTCTGATGAACATATTTAAGCAGAACAGTAGGAATCCCATCATCTATACCGCTCTCTCCATGTGCATTTTTAATGTAGTGGCAGAACTGCTTAGCGTAGCATAATGAGAGCAATAGCAAAAACTGCTATTGCTTCTGAAAAGAAAGGAAACAGAAGCTCTAACAGCCCAACAGCTGGGTCGTTATCATGTTGTTCACTGTTTATTGCATTAACATATGAAACACACAAATACAGTTTATTCTAGGCATCCAAGAGCCTTACACATACCTCACTCCAGTGCAGCTTGTAATAAAGGGAAAGAAGAAGAGTATGAGCATCACATCAGCATTCAGTGAAACCCAGTGTGGTCTGTGCAAATTCACTCGGATTGCAGAACGTCTTGATTGAATTGCTTTTTATTAAGTTATGCATATCATGCATTGGGTATTTGTTTAGCTGATTCAGTGCCACATCAAATATTTCTTTTCACGCTCATGGTACAACTAGATTAGATACGTTACTTCACACTCCAGTGCTGCTAGGCACATCTGAAACTCACCTTATCCAGGCTTCCTAGAAAATATTCTGCTACACTACAGGCCACTGTTTTCAACTAGCTACAAGATAAATATTACAGTCAGTTCAAAAGAAATGTACAAAAATATCAGATTAAAAAACCTAATACATTCACGTCTATTATTACATTATGACATAGATTCTTAGTTGCAAAGTAACATAACATCTACTTAAAAACACTGATTCCTTACATAGAACCTCTATTAAATAATAATAATAATAATAATAATAATAATAATAATAATAATAATAATAATAAAAACTACAGTATAAAATAAATGGTTCAACAGGATGTAAATAATTGTTAATTGGATGCATGACTATAAAATAAGGGATAGTTTGCACATGATTATTAACTCAAAAAGTGTAACTATTTTTTTTTTTTCTTTCCTTTATTATCCCCTTGTTGGCATCTAGTACCACTAGAGAATCCTGAAAGCGTCTTTGTTAGTTAATATGTGGTTGAATATTGTACTGGAAAATATGCACCAGTTACAGACCACTTGTTCTCCATATTAAAAAAAAATTGTAACTTATTACAAGAGCTGTTGTGAAAGTAGGGCCAAAGTGGGTTTATTTTGCTATCTGACAAGGTCTTGTAACTCTTCCTCTATTCAAAGGTACTACTCAACATAGTCTCCATCACAAGTGATGCATTCGTGCCATCACTAAACCCAACTCTCGATTCCTCTTTGAAAATCCCCTTTGTTGCAGTTGATGGTCTCCCACTGCTACAGAGATGACACCAGTGAAAAGAGCAATGTGCACAGATGGATGAAGTTTAAAGAAGGAAAAACTACCATTGAAGATAAACCACTCAGTGGGAGACCATCAACTACAAAGGGGATTTTTAAAGATGATTCAAGTGTTGGGTTCAACAATGGTGCAAATGCATCCCTTGTGATGGAAACTATGTTGAGTAGTACCTTTGAATAGAGGAAGAGTTACTCTACAAACATGGACAGAATTTAAATTTTGTATTTTTTTTTTTTTTTCTCCCGGTTTTAGTATCGTATCCAATTTCCACCTGTCATTAGGGCACTCCTGCATTAAGGCTACTATGACTAGGCTACTACTACCAGTAAAAGTGTTTCCTCTAAATTATGAGATACCAGCCAACTGCAGATTTTTGAGCTTCTTGCTCATGTACTGTTACCAAACTGCTCAGAGACACAAATGATTGTATAACGTGATTGATGTGAGAGCGCCAAGTGCCTCCCACCCCTCCCCTCTGAGAGAGCTCGGCTAAAATGCACTCTCTAGGCCCCCGGCTGTGGGAGGCTACATCATCACCCAAGATTCGAACTTGCTATCTAAAGATGATAGGGTGAGCTTGCTACGTCTGCGCCACTTGGGGACCCCAACATGGGCAGTTTGAATGACCTGAATGATGTCAGTTAATAAAAAGTTAAGCCCACTTTTCCATTAGATTTAGTACAGCCCTCGAACATACTAAACACTTAACACATACAGTACTTACCTATTTAATTACCTTTTATATTACTGTACTGTAACAAAATGCTATTTAAATGCTATTGTACTGGAAACTTTTGTTCTAAAAGAAATTATAAAAATGTATTAGCGCTTACCTATTAAATAACATTATTCTCCCCTTAAAATGTATATGTTGAAATAATTATTGACACCCGAGATATATTTTTCTCTTAATTTTCAGTAGGGCTGCAATGATGTCCTATTTCCCTTTGGTATAAATATGAAGTTAAAATTGATTAAATATCTTTGTCGCTCATCACCAAAAAAAAAGGATGTTAATATATGGATGATCAGGAATGTACAGAAATATATTACATTTAAGAAAATATTACATTTACCTTTTAGATTAAGAAAGCTTACTAGCTTAAGTTTTTGTTGCACATATTAAAATGAAAAATAATTAACTAAAATATTTTTGCATTATAATTCTATTGTATTAAAAATACACAAATGAAACAGTATTTTGTTGTCTTGATGCAATTCCGGGAGAAATTGTGAAGTAGGGGTGCAATGTTTTCCTGAGCAAACTCAAAAACAGTGCATTTTAGACCCCATGTGTATCTATCCCTGTTAATAATAAGGTCAAGCCAAATGTTTTGATTTAAGTTTTGTGGAAGTGAGTGCAAACTTGAAAAAAAAGGGAGATCCATATACCTGATCCAAAGTGACACCAAGGGCATTCTGGGAAAACCACTGACCCAATTCTGTAATAGAACACCACTCAGAGCATCTGTATGACTCGGATATTTTGTTGGATAGAAATTGGCATGCAATAATAATAATAATAAGAGGAAGAAGAAGAGAAAGAAGAAAAATAAATAATTGCTATAATAATACAGTATTACATTAAACTCAGCTAATCAAATCCATTTAGCATTATAGAAAATGGAAAAATTTTAAAACATAAAAGCAAACTATTTCATTTCAGTTTGTATCGTATAGTAACCCGTTTCAGAGTCTTGGTGAGCTTGTGCAAATTTTTAGCACAGAATGGGAGCCGGGGAAAAGAGCCAGGAAACTCACTATGTATTCATAAAACAGATGCTTTGGCAAATGGATGCAATCTAAAAATTGCCACTTAGTGTCCGTCACCGGCACTAGCCACTGTCCTCTTTCATTCCCTTTGCTCTCCAGCCCGTACATGCATGTGGGAAAGTCCATCAACATGGCGGAGTTGTTATGATTAAGGAAGCAGCATGCCTGTTGAATTATGTATATGCAATAGAGTCAGAGATCACTGAGCTAACTGTCAATGACAGCTATGAATACCTGGGAAGAGGCCAGAGACCATCTGACATACACATTCTCCCTTTCTCCCTTCCTCTTCCCTCTCTCATCTCTTGCTCTCTCTCTTTCTCCATCTGTACCTCTATTTCTCTCTGTCATGAATTTATGACAGAGTTACTCTATATCCTTACCATAAAACAAAATTTTCAACAGTTTTACAATTGTTTTCAAGTAGCACCTGTGGCCTTTGCAGACAGAAATAGTTTCCATCCAGACATTTTATATTTTACATTATCACTAAATCATAAGTTAGGAATAAAACAGGTCAGGGAGTGTAATCATAGGGAAATAATCAATGTTGAGAAGGGAAGATGCAGCTGAACACAATGTGGTTTTACTGTTACCGCTAAGAGTGTGTTGTTGAGTCATTCAAAATTTAACCGTAATTAGACATTGATAAAAACAAAACAAAGCAAACACAGAATGATGAAAATGTAATGCAGGTGAAACATTACACAGATCACATAAAAATGTCAAACATGTATTATTATTATTATTATTATTATTATTATATGAAATATGGAAAATAATGATTTTAATTGTAGCATTTACTGAATAATCAAAGTTTATTCGCGAGCTCTGCCTTAACTAAAACGAAAATTTTGTTTTATTTCATTTCCAGAGTAAAATCATCCCAGACAATGAAAGGAATATCCTGGAGTGATGTAATGGCTTTAAACGCTATCACAGTGCTATAATGCTTTATAGTGGCTGCCTCAGGGAGGAGTCGTATCTGATCATTACAGACTGAAATCTCATTCTGCTGATAATCTTAAAGCTTTGTTTGCATGTTTGTATGTGGAAGACAGAGCATGAACACTGTGGGCCATCTGGAGGATCAAAGAGCTTTTTTTTCCCCACTGGGCGCATCCCTCGCTCTGTCATTCTCCCCCTCATTTTATTTCTCTCTTTCATTCTCTCTCCTCCAAACCCTATCTTCTGTCACTGTCCTTCCAACGCTGCCATGCCCAGATTTCTGACAAGAACTTTGCACAGGAGATAACCAAGGCAGGGTCAAACACTAATTGAGCCTGAATAAAATGATGTTATTAAGTTGACTTTAATGCCAAATTCCAATGACATGAGAAAGCTATAGTAGTGTGCATGCATGCATGTGTGTGAGCGTGCATGTGTGTGCGAGAGAGAGAGAGAGAGAGAGAGCACTCACAGGCACTTAAGAAATGTGCCACCTTCAGATAAAGCTTCCTTTATACAACACACACACACAGGGCTGATGAATGCAGAAGCCTAATTAGTCAAAATGGAATCAACACAGACCAGGCTGGAATACAAAATGGGGGTTTTGTGTGTGTGTGTGTGTGTGTGTGTGTGTGTGTGTGTGTGTGTATGTACATGGTTAAGTGCTGGCCAGAAAAGGATCCATTTTCAGTCACTGAATGCATTAAAAATCTATATCTATTTAACAGAAAATCAAAAATAATGAATGATTTAATCAGCTGGCACTGCTAAATGTAAATGTATTTCATGCAAATTTCAATTACGGCTCAAACTATTTTAAGTAATCCCCTTTAAATGACATTTAAAGTCATTTAACATTATCGAATGAGCTCTTTTGAAAGTTTTAGATCTAATATTTTAAAGATACATTCTAAGCTAATACGTCGCATTGAGATAAAATGAAAGCCGAGATTTTACCATTTCAGATATTAGCAAAATATTATGTTTAAAATCAATTACAGTATTTTACCTTGGTTTCTCAAACTTTCATCATTCTGTGCACAGAATTCCAGGTCTGCCTTTGACAAGACTGATATACAGTATTTTATTTATTCATTCACTTTCAGTATCTTTGTCCTGGTCAGCCTTGTATTCTTGGATCCTGTGTCGTGAGAGCACAGGCCATGAGTCAAGAATTTTTTTTTGTTTTTCATTTCTAGATTTCTGTAGAGCAGCTTGAAACAAAATCCATTTATAAAAGCACTACATATTAAATAAATGACAAAAAATGAATTAATGACTTGAATACAGTCTGCACTGGACTCTGAAAAGACACCATGCACACACTCATTCAAATTTTAAGGTGTTAGGAGGAAACTGGAGTAATCCCCTGGATGAAGGTAGAACATCTGGAAAACATGAGGAGATACATTGCTCTGTGAGAAAGAGCTCTTTTATTTTTCCAACTAAATTTTCAAGGCTAGAAACCTCATTCTCATTACTGCATTCACACCTTTCTGATTCGCTTCAGTGCCATTACTGAATAATACACAGTGGTTACTAAATGATATTCTTTTTAACTGAATAATACGGTGTTAATACCTGAACGAGGGGGAAAACCGAAAGTGTTTTACTTAATAAGGCTTTGGTTTTCCAATGTACTACATGCATTCTCAACAGGTTTTCTAATGCTTTTTATACTTTCGTAAAACTTTTAAAAATGTTAAATAACATTTGTGTTATTTATTTTTAGTTGTACATAAACTGATTTATTAGAGAAAGACATAAAGTACATGCTGACCTTAGAACAGAATTTTCTCATTTAGTGGGAGACCTTGAAGGAGTTTAACAAGATTTATATTCTGCACACGGTTGTCTTTTTAAATGTGAGCTTGGTTAGAATGCTTTAGCTACTGATGAATAAATATCTTGTAACTGTAAACTTTATCACAAAACAATAATTATCAAAATCCATTAAATGTTAAGTAGCATTATAAATATTAATTAAATATTATTACATTAAAAACATGCGTATACTCACCAATGTTAAATGACAAAATAAATCGTGTAACCTTATCCACATTTAAATCCTAATGTCATTCTGAATGTAATGTATGGCAATTTTTCTTCCTTCCTCTTGTAAATAAATACAGGGATTCACTGTAGCTACTGAATAATTTGTAGTGGATGAAGTCAAACACTGGACTTATAAACTATTTCTGATATGTCTGTTTTTGAATAAGGAGACCTCTTATGTAAAATGCACTTTTAAGTCATTTTAGACATTCATATGGGTCTACATTGTATGTGTGGTGTGTTTGTGTGTGTGTGTGTGTGTGTATGTGTGTGTGTGTGTGAGAGAGAGAGAGAGAGAGAGAGAGAGAGAGAAAGAAATCATTCTCTGCTTTTTGTCTTGTCTTTTCCCTCCATTTTTCTATTAGCGTGTTGGAAGAGAAGTGAAATAGATAGAGGGTGAAGTATAAAAAATGTATTATATGAGGGATATTTCAGCTGGAACATTAACAGACTTAACAGTTAACTTGATAAAAAATATATATATAAAATATGGGAAATGTCCAAATTTTTATCTAGATCTTGAAACAACCTTAAATGAATAAACTAGCATAACTTGCATACAAAATTGCTTATTACCATAAATAAAATAACATTTTATTACCTTAAAGTGTTTTCAGTTCTTGCGTAAAAACATAAGTTAGGAATAACATTTAATTTATTCATTTATGCATGCACACACACACAAACACACACACACACACACACACACACACACACACACACACATATACACATTCACACACGCACACACACACACAAAGAGAAACACCTACTTAGAGTAATTTTCTGCCTCTTAGAGGGACAGTCACTGAAAATCAATACAAAGTTCTTCTGACAGTTCATGGTGATTCTATGATAAAACAATGCAATCCTGATAGAAGCAGGAGCTTCATAACTTAACACCCACCTACAGGGCACAGGGGATCACTGAATGGTACTTAGTTTTATTAAATTAGTAAACTAACTGAACATGAATGGAAGATTTTTGGACTTATGTTCTGGACATATTTAAGCTCTTTTGGTTTTTAAGTAATTATTTTTCAAGTGTATGTATATGAAAAAATGTACATAAAAAATTTATCTATTTATTTAAAAAAATGTAGAGAATTTGCATAGCATATACGATGCATTGCATTTGCATGCATTGCCAGTGGGCTTTTATGTTGGTTAATTTTGAGTAGATAATCTGTATAAACAGCAGGAGACAAGTATGAGATCACAGCTCTCAATCACTAATTATGCTTCTGTAAATAATGTTTATTAAAAATAAATACTCAACCCAACAACCCCCACCTCCCCCCCCCCCCGCACACCCTTTTCTCTTTCTCCTCATGGTGATTCAACCACTCCACTGCCAATGTGCAAAAGGTTTAAATGGGGATACAGTTACCATAGTAACAAGGTATGCTAACCAGGACCCTCATAGGATGAGTGGATATTAGAGAATGGCTTGGAGCGTGTCGTCCACACCTGCACAACAGTGGTTAAGCACCGCTGAGAGAAGAGAGACTTAAATAGCAGACCTTTTATAAGACTCATACAGTACTTGAAATGTCTCCACTCTAACTTCTACTAAAACATCGATCGACAGTCCAAAACAATCTTAATCATTTCTACACAAACTGGAATTCTTTAGAAGCACTCATACAGAAGTTATGCTTATATGCATGATTACAAAATACATAATTCTTATGGTCAATTTCACATCCATTACTTTTATTTAATTGCAAATGTATTTTCTCCTTTAGTGTCACACTGAACATAATTAAATTAGCCTAAAAGTAGAAAATGTACTGCGTATGTAAAAAATTTTTTTAAATAATTATCATACTCATAAAACTCTTTGTGACATTGGTCAGAATTTATTCAGGCAAAAAAAAAAACATAGTCAAGTCATTAGTAATCAGAAAAAAAGAGCAGGGGCTAGCAAATAGCACATTAATAGATAATAGTTAGATAATAGTTACTGTATATACTGTCAATCCATTCATCCTTACATTATCTATACTGGTTATCCCATGTAGGGTCAAGAGGCTCCTGGAGCCTATACCAGTGAACTCAAGGCACAAGACTCACACAACCAAACATTAACTACAGTATAGGCAATTTGGAAATGCCTAATCAGTCTATACCACATGTATTTGGATTTTAAAAGGATTTTTTATGTTTTTTACATTTTCTACATTTCATCCATCATTTTTTCTTATTTTTTTTTTTCATTGGTTGGGATTTCTAGAACTACATTTCTGCACTGTTACAGCTTTGGTCTGCCCCAGTTTATAAGGTTGCACTTAGAAAATCAAAAAATGCTGACTAAAAACCTAAAACATTGTATGTTGGTTTGCCTCCCATAGTTGGGATGATTCAACTGGATGCAGTGCCGGTCCCAAGCCCAGATAAAACAGGAAGGTTGTGTCAGGAAGGGCACCGGCGTAAAAATTGTGCCAAGTTGTGTGCAAATCGGATGGTCCGCTGTGGCGAGTCATCCATAGGAGCAGCCGAAAACAAAACAACAAAATTTGGGATGATTCAGAGTTTGTTTCCTCGCTGCAATCTAACGGCAATAGGGTCGGCTTAGAACTGGATAAAGACCATCTTGCTCAGACATTTTTAGATCGGTTGATTTGGTTCACGCCGAGTTTGATTGCCATGTCCTCATCTTCCCAATTGAATTACACCACAGGAAAAAAAACTTAACAAAAAACAAAACACTAAGGCTCGATTCAAACTGACTTAACCTTGTGTATGTGAAAGCAAGCAAGCCTCACAAAAATAATTGCATGCAAGTTATCTTCAGCATCTATACAAATAATATACATTTTCTATTACAAGCATGCAATTGAATGCTTCTGTAATGATATTTCCAATATCATGCCTAACGCTACCACCAACTGCTAGGAAATGTTACCTCCTTTTTAAACACATCTAAAATAGTCCCTTTATGAATAATGTGTTTTTTAAAACATGTATTTAAAATTATTGCATGCAAGTTATCTTCAGCATCTATACAAATATACATTTTCTGTTACAAGCATGCAATTGAATGCTTCTGTAATGAAATAAACAATGTGTGCATTTTACAACATGTAATTAAAATTATTGGGCTTATGAAACAATCTTATCTTCTCTGCAAACGCAGTTAGGCTTGGATGCCACATAGTTTGCATTATGTGGTAATGAAATCAGAGGTATTTTTAAATTTCAGAATGTGTCTGCAGTCTGGCACATGTTGAAAAAATACCCATGTTACCAACCAATGTTTCTAACCAATGTTTCTACATAATATGCAAGTCCAAGTGTGTTGCAACATTTGCTTAATATGATTTCTTTTTCTGTTAGACTGGCTTGTAAAGCACTCTTATCAATCCTTATCAAACCTGAGCCATGTGGAATTTGAGAATCCCTCAGGTTTGATATTCATGGTCTCTTGAACGCAGTAGATCTAATTGGTCTCACTACAGAGTGTTATTATGAAAAGAGTAGGTTTTGTCTTGGAGCTCATGTTTCTTTCACACAAACAGGCAGATCAATGCATTAATCAGTAATGATTAGTTCTAACCAAAGAAAGGTTTTTTATTAAGTAGTAATTGTGTTAAGAAGTTTCAATGAGAACATTGGTAGTGATGGTTGGCGATGATGGCAGCTGAGGACGGTATCCTTTCATGGACAATCACTAAACAGTGCTCAGACCTGCTGGGGTGTGGAACAACCTCACATTTTTCATCCTCATGCACTGTTGCATAAATGTCACTAAGCATTCTGTCTTACTCATATTTGAAATATGCCAACGTATTAAAAGTTTCAGACTTTATAAAATGTAATATGAGTATATATCCGTCTCTTTATATGATAGCTGTCATATACGCATAGGCTGAGCCTTTAAGCTCCTCTTCAGGGCCACCAGAGTAGTGGAAGATGTGGGATAGATGCCAGGTTTGGAGTGGGCAGAGCAGCACATGGCACCTCACACTGTCCAACATTACCTTCTGCTGAGAAACAGAGAGGAGGACAGACTTCCTTCAGTTTCTCCTCATCTTTATTTCTATTCTCTTCCATTTCTAATGCATTGCTTTTGTCCATTAATAAATACAAATGGAGAGTAGACTGATTTACTGGTATCATCATAACGTATTCCCCAGTGCACCACAGTCATTGATTTTGTAATTTCACATAACAGCAAGTTTGGCCTGTTTGTGTGCACTGGTGTAATGCACACACTCCTCACAGTGCACACTGCCATGTTGTAGCATTTTAACACATTCAAGAGGAACCAGTAGCTGTACTGTAGTTAATAGCAACAGATATTTGGAGTAGTTGGCAATAACTTACATGCACATTCATTAATTATGCTTTTATTAATATTCTTTTTTTTCTTTTCTTTTTCTAATGCCTTTTGCTCTTATTATAGCCATTTGATTATGTTGAAGCCCAAACATTTGTGGACACCTGCCATTACAAAATACACGCATGTGCTTGTTGAATATTACAGTCTAGATTGTGTGCCCCTTTATTATTATCATAATAACCTCTACTGTTTTGGGAAGGCTTTCCACTAGATTTTGGAGCATGGTTATGGGAATTTGCACATTTAGCCCCAAGAGCATGAGTGAAGTCAAGCGCTGATTTTGTGTGAGGAGGCCTGGTACACCGACAGCATTCCAGTTTATCCTAAGGTGTTTAGTGAAACCGAGGTCAGGGTTTTATGCAGGCCTCTTGAGATATTCCTCTCCAACGTTTTCAAACCATTGAACTTGTTTTGTGCACAGGGTTGAGCCTCTAAGTTCCAGTGGAGGTGAATCATAAAGCTACAGCATACAAAATAAAAATAAAAATAAATACTTGGCCATGTAGTGTATGTTAGAACCTAAATAAGGAATAAAATACTTAGGGTATGCTGTTATAGGAAAAGATTCAACAACAGAAGTTGTAACCTTGATTATTTTACTATAACAGTTATGTGCTATTTCTCTGCACAAACAATGACTACAGTTTTTTAAACATTTTATAATTACAGTTGTTCTTGTGGCATTTCTCAAAAACAGACTAGTCCATATAATCATTTACATTCTTGCAGCCTCACCAGCCTTTTACACTTTTATCCTACTAATGAAACTTAGGCCATACTCATCCACCCCCCATCCCCCATGGGCATGGCATTTTTGGCCCCAAAATGCATGCCATTTTGATTAACTTACACAGGTCATTCAAATCACCCCACTCAATACTTAATACTACCGAAAATAGCCTCCATCACAAAGCATGTATTTGCACCATCGCTGAACTGAACCCTTGAGTCTTCATTGAAAATCCACTTTGGTGCAGTTGATGGTCTCCCACTGTTACAGATATGACACCGCTGACAAGAACAATGTGCACAGATGGATGAAATTTAAAGAAGGGAACACCAGAATTGAAGACAAATCGTGCAGTGGGAGACCATCAACTGTGAGAACAGGGATTTTTCAAAAAGGATTTGAGAGTTAGCTTCAACAGTAGTGCAAATGCATTGTTTATGATGGAGACTAAGTTGATTAATACCTTTGTATAGAGGAAGAGTTACTCCACCAACATGCGCTACATGAACAACCTATTTTTTTACAGCCCTCATTATAGAAATACTATATCCTAAACATATCACACATAAATGTAAATAAGTATAAAGAAATATCAACTAAATACATGAATATAATAAATACATAACATAAAAATAATGCATTAGAGTGATTATTAATAATGCACTTCTTCTTTGTCTTTCGACTGTTCCCTTTCAGGAGTTGCCACTTGCCTCCATCTAACCCTATCCTCCTCATCCTCTTCTCTCACACCAACTAACTTCATGTCCTCTCATACTGCATCCATAAATCTCCTCTTTGGTTTTCCTCTACACCAGTGGCGATTTCTTTAAGACTGCAAGGGAAGCTCAGCTTCCCCTATAATGTCACAAAATTAATGGTCA
>JAOVVA010000033.1:6036171-6066642 GCA_028565275.1 Leiocassis micropogon
TATAACATAATGAATTTTATGATGAAGGCCTAATATGAGCTTCCCCTGTTTCAAAAGCTAGCAGCCGCCACTGCTCTAGACCTCCTGGCTGGCAGTTCCAACCTCAGCACCCTTCAACCAATATGCTTACAATATCTCCTCTAAACATTTCCAAACCACCTCAATCTGGCCCCTCTGACTTTATCTCCAAAACATCTAACATGGGTTGTCCCTCTGATTAACTCATCCTTGTCACTCCCAAAGAGAACCTCAACATCTTCATCTCTGCTACCTCCAGCTCTGCCTCCTGTCTTTTTCCTCAGTGCCACTGTCTCTAAGCCATAGAGCATCGCTGGTCTCACCACTGTCTTGTACACCCTTACTTTCATTCTCGCTGATACTCTTTTGCCACATACACACCTGATACTTTTCTACATACATTCCAACCTGCTTATACACACCTCTCCACCTCCTTTCTACACTCTCCATTGCTCTGGACTGTTGACCCTAAGTACTTAAAGTCCTGCACCTTCTAATAATGCACTAATATACTGTATACCTGTCAGTTATATTACCAGAACTACTGTCAGAGATTTAATTCACACTTGTTTGATTAAGGTTGATTCATTATCCATACCTATTGGTTGTCTTTCGTCTTTCGTAAACTGACACCTTTATAAATGTTTATATAGGTTTACGTATAAAATGAAATAAAGGGCATATGTAGGTGCGAATACTTACAGTAAGTACATGAATATGGTTAAGTAAAAGCCTACATAAAAAAGGGCTTCAAATAAAATTTGTCATTGCTGAAAATTGTCCAAACACATTTATCATGTTTTAATTCCAGCAGCAGTGACATGTGAAATAATGCATTTGACGTTAATGTGTGATTATTTGGACCTACAGTAACAAATCTCTAATAATTAGCTCAGAAGGCTCACAGGAAATGTCAATATGACAGCGTTACAATGGAGGTAATGACCTCGGTTTATGATAAATTGCATGCCTCAAACATTTTCTTATATTATTGAGCAAGTAAGGTTTAGCTATTAATGCATTATTATTAGTGTTATTTTTTTGTAGCAACTTACAGTAACTAATCATATAACGAGAGGGTTGTTGAGAGACAGATCTTCAAACAGCATGAAAATGTGTATATTGTGTACTCTAACACGACCAGTCATGAGATAAAACATTTCTTAAGGAGGCCAAATCACAGAGATTGCATGTTCTGAATGTAAGATATTGTATGGTGTGTGTGTCTGTGTGTGTGTGTGTGAGAAAATGTGTTGCCCTGGCTTCTGAGAGGGGAAGAGCACACATGTAATGGACCGTGACCGGAAATCGATTCTTTTCCCTCCCGTTACACCGTCCCCCCCTCCCTGTGAGACTGCGCAATCATTTTAACCGCAGGGATTTAAAGAAGTCTGTGGGGCTCTATGCTTTGCTAGCAATGAGTTATCAGGTTAAGCATCTCTGTCAGGCAAGAGTTAAATCATGAACTGACACTTACTCACAAGCTGTTACTAAAACATCATGCCAGCACTGAGGCTTCAGAAGCAAACTGAGGACTTTGACAATAGTGTCAGATGCAAACCTTTGGCCCCTGTGCTCCATCAATGTCAAAATATTGATAGAGGAATGACACAAGACAAGGTCCACCCAGATCTAGGGAATTCATATTTCATTGTAAGCGAACATTAATCTTGCAACATTGTTATTGAAGTTCTCATGAGGCCAAAGCAACAAAAGTGCTTTATTTCCCACTTGACAAACAACCTCCAACAGAGACAGCAGGATGTACATGCAAAAAAAAAAAAAAAAAAAAAAACGAGGCGACACAGCACACAGAGCTCTCTCACTTCCTACGTCTCCCCAGCACTCAGTGCTATCTCTCCTCTTCACCAGTTCACCAACACACACAATAGCAGCAACAACTCTCCCTACTTATACCTTAAAAACGCCTCCTCCCTATAAACATCCCACACACAGGAACACAAAGCAAGCAACAATTCTAATCCTTGTAATAGGACCATAGCATGAAGCATTAATAGGGATTTTCACCACATGGGTGGTCTATTATTCTAGTCTTTCTCGGATCAATACATCATACAGATTTTCAGTGATGTCACAGACATGCTTTTGGCTACAAGCAATACCACAGCATTGGGACAAGGCCATGTGGCTAACCTGAAGCTACAGCCAGAAACATGGCAGGGAACACTTTTCTTTGAACCTGGGCTCAGTCCAGAGGGCACATTCGAAATGCTGAACTAGAAAAGCCTGTTCCATTGACATTGCAGGCTCAAATAAAAAGAATTGATGTCATCATTTGATAAATTTATGACGTAATCTGAAAAAGGCTTCAATTTGCTAGAGCATAAAGATTGGACTTTGGAGTCTACAGTAGATTGAGGGAGTCCAGATTGAACCTGTTCCAGTGCAAGGGACGCGTCAGGGTAAAAAGAGAAGCACATGAAGCTATGCATTCATCATGCACAGTGGCCACTGAACAAGCCTCTGGAGGCAGTGTTATGATCTGGGGTTGCTTCAGTTGGGCAGGTTTAGGCTGAGAAATGTTATGTGGCAATAAACTCTAGTTAGCTGATGATCTGAATGCAGTGAATGACCAAGGTCTCACATCTATGGATTTTTTTTCTTCTCTTATGAAACAAAGCATATTCCAGAAGGTAAATTGTGAAAGGGTTGTCCTAAGAGCATGGGGAATCATTTTAACACAGGAATTTGGCATCCACACTGTACCCTGTTTAAAGCCAAAGGCAGTCGATGAAATCTTGGACTGTTGGAAAATGATTGTTTGCTGTTGTTAATTTTTTTTTTTCATTGTTTATTCACTTTCTATTGCTCACTCTAGTAGCTACTGCTGTGCAACCAAGTCAAAAGTCACAGGTGCAGGAGGGGATTTCAAGTTAGAAAGTCAACCATTTTATTATGTTTATTATAATAATGTTATATACAGTAATAATTGTACTATGTTTTATAATTATTATATGATATTTTGGTGGTATACTGGCTAGTTTTGATTTTTGGGTGTTATAACCCCGGGGTTATAACCCCAACTACTGTTGTATTGTAAATAAAAGTAAAATTGTAATCAAGAAATTACTCAAGTAATCTTATAAAATTATAAACAGTACATTAAAAGGGTAATGTTAGGGGGCTATCTATTGGGCAATCAGAAGCTTAAAAGGGCTATTTGTCAACTAGCTCAAATTAATTCACAATTGCTTCTAGCTAAATAATCAGATAGAACATATACCTCTTATACAGAACAAAATGTTCTACCACTTAGATATTTCTAACACAGAATGCAATTGTTGCAAAACATTAAAGTGATATTCTACTTATACTACAGTACAAAGCTTTTATACTTTAAAACATCAAATGATCTGTCTGGATAGTCTAGCACTCTCAATTAGCTATTCTGTACATATTTCCACAGGTTGGACATTGAGCTGTGAAACACGGCTATCGCCACAGGTTTTGGCTTGCATAATTTGCAGATCATTATCACACTAATAAATTTGGCCAGGGGTGCATATCTGTCTCCACTGTCTCAGAGTCTCCTTTTCACAAGCGGTTGGTGCCTAATGACTAGAGACTAGACTTTTGTCAGGAAACTGCTTCATTTTTATTTGTTCTAATAAAAATTTGCACATATTGTATTTTAGGGTTTTCCAGAGTTAAAGGCATTGTTTTTTTAATTTTTTTTTTTTACTCTGCAACAATTGACCTTCGACTGTCATCTCACTGTGGATGAATATTATAGACATTGCTGCCAGAATAAGCCCTGCTCAAACTAAAATTAACAAATGAATGAATCAACATAACAATAATCAAACATAATTGCAGTAAAATTGAATTTTTTTTTATGCAACTAAAAAAAGTATTGGAGTTTAATAATTCTCCTAAAAGTATTATTGCATTGAGTCATATGCTTGAGTACAACAACATGAATATGTGTAGTTCTACCCCTGCTTACTCTGAACATAAAAAGGACACATCTAACATAGTTAATAAGTATTTGGGATTTTTTTTTTGCAATAAAAAGAAAAAAATGGCCAGCTTGGATATGAAAACACTTGCAAGTGCTCTTAAATCTCTTAGGTGTTCATTTGATCAATATCGAAGAAACACTTTACGTTCAATGTCAAAGTCAATACACTATATTGCCACCCCACATTTTTTTTTATTTACTCAGATGAGGGTGGATGTCACCTAGATATAACCACCAATATATGAAATTCAGGCAAGTTGTATCTATATATATTTTTTGTATTAATAGATGTTTGGTGTACATTTGCCATGGAATTTTTTTAGACAACCATATGCAATGTCACAATATTCTATATTGTCTGCTCCAACAATTCCCAGCAGTAAGAGTCAAAACTCTGTCTCTGGCTAATTTATGTGTGAAAATCATTCCTCATGCTTAAAGAAACCTTCACAAGTTGACCCTGATGAATCTTGGAATTGTTCCCATGTAATATGCCTGTGCCTTCAGGGAAGGAAAAAATCCATTGATGGGATAATCTGATCATTCAGCACATTCGGGTCAACTGACTTCATTAAATTACCAAATAATGTTTATAAGTCTAGACCTGACCAGTTGAAGCCTACAGAGGCCTGTCCAGTAGGCACTATGGATGATGGGTGCATCGCTTCATGCACTTTTCTTCTTACTCTGCCCTGCCCCTTACTCTGGAATAGGGTCAATCTGGACTCAATCAGGACCTTTTTCCATTGCTCTAAATCTTAATCCTTATTCTTTCTTGCAAGTTGAAGCATTTTTTCCTGATTAGTTTCACCAACAAGTGGTTTTTGTATGGGCAGATATATTCTTTGAGTTGTCATCACATGTACAAATGCATTAACTTTCAGTAAATACTGCACCGCTTCACCACACAATAAATAAATAAATTAATTAATTAATTAAGATCACCAGAATGTAGGAATGGTAAAATTATTTTTAAATTGTACTTCTTTATTATTATTATTATTATTATTATTATTATTATATGTTTAAGCTCTCAAGGTGAAACATATTCCCTTTTGCCTGAAAATCAGAAGGCTGAAATGAAGGTTATTATAATGGGTACATTAAAATGACTGATAATTACACACCCATGGGCCTAATTAATTAACAATATGCCTCATATTTCTTCTTTTTCCCCTTCTCTGCCTCCCAGACTGTTGGTTTTTATGAGACAGTTTCCTCTTAATCTGGATTGCAAACAAAATTGCAAATATATTAAAAAGGATTATGAAATATAGGTTTATTCAAACTGTATTTGCAATGTAGTTCAATTGAGCACAATTCGATTACCCCTCTAATATAATATTTTTATTTTGTTGCTTTTCTCAACCATGGAGTGATAGATCGATTCCTATTAGACTGCTATATTTTCAGAACTCAATCGCCATTCGTCCAGAAGCTGCCTGGAGTATCTGAGAACACTTAATAAACGGCAGGCTGTTATTGACTTCAATTTAGAGAAAGCTGCTGAATGTTTTTCTTCCATGGAGGCCCAGAGTACCTCCGGGAAATCCAGAATTGCCATAGGAAACATATTACCACAGGTCAGAACCTCCAGTTTAAAGGATTTATTGCCAAGCCCCTAATCATATTTCACCAATCTCTGTTCCCTTTACTCTCCCTTCTGTGGGGTTGAGTACAGCACTGATAGTCTTTCCATGTCAATCTACTTCAGTCTTTCTCCAAGCTTCAAGAGCATGGTTTCGCTTACAACTTTTGGGACATAGAATCCTCAATACGCTTCTGTCACTTCTTAATTGAAAACATACTCGATATCACCACTGTATGTGATGGCCGATGCAATGCTTCTCTTCATGGCGGACCTCTAATGCATTTACTGAGTACTACAGGTGCTGAAACATGTAACAAGCATGATGGAAGATGTTCTTATTTTTAGTTGAAAAGCTCATATTCCTTCTCATCGTAACTCTCATGGAAGAAAGCCATATTTCAAGTGCACTTAATTTAGAAGACAAGTAGCAATCACTCTTGATTACTTTGTTAAATCTCATAGGAACTACCTAAGTGAACAGGAAATTTCCCCTGTGCTTGATAAAAAAAGCATGTTTTACAGATATATCTTAGTTTGAACCTAAAAGTACAACAGAGCCACCTTCTCTCACATAACAAGTTTGCCGTACAGCCAAATGAGTGCATAAATCTTAAAAACTGAATGTTATTGCTATTAGCACTGCATCTTTATGAGTTGGACGATATAAACTTTTGCAGTTTGTATGATGGAAAGACTGTGGTGCAGCCATATTCAACACAGCAGGACGCTTATCAACAGCAGTTCTGGCCTCCTTCTGTCAATGCTTAATTAATTTACTTGACAACTCCTTAATGGTTTCCAAAAGAAAACTCAAAACGCTGATTATGCCTATCTAAAAAAGGAGGGGCGGGGGATTTTATTTTTCTGTCTGGAATCGTTCAGCTGTTGTTATCTGCTTTGGGTAAAAAGTCAGTTGGATTCAGGGTCCCGTGCATCTCTTTACCAAACATCAAACACTGACAAAGTCTCTTTTTAGTGCTAACTGTTGGCACAGGAACGCAAGGATAATGAATTCAGAAGTGACTGGAATGTTAATTCTACCAGGCCCATCATATGTAAATGTAGCATTTTCACATCATAGAGGTTTTGTATGCATAAAGAATTCTTAAAAATGGTGAATTCATTATTTTGATGAAGAATTACCCCCTTCTCATTGACTTGACTGACATTAGTCAAACAATGCAGAGCACAGTGTCTGAAACTATGTGACTGGCAGAGCACACACACTCTCTTTCGGAATTAAAATAAGTCACAAATCAGCCTTCAGTGCTTTCCAATTTGCACGGCCCGGCTGGAGCAAAGGCTGCAGCTCATCTCTGATTGGCAGTGAAGCCTTAGATTTCAACTGCTGCTGCTCTATTGGGTTATGGCTCACTTCACCATAGATCATAGCCCCAACACTAGCATCGGCATTGCACTATTTCTAACATGGACTGAAAATACTTGTATGTTGTAAGTTTAATGAGTTGGGTGACCACAGTGTAAATCCAAGAGCATCATCTACAAGGCATTATCGATGAAGCATCTCTGCTGACCCCCTAGTTATTATACATCTATTTCAAAACTCGGGGGATTAATTAGAATAAGGGCAAAGGAGCACTGTCAACCAGCCTAAATCCTCTATACTTGATGGCAAATTGCCAAAGGAGGTCGACAAATAATTAAGGTCATTAGTCTATAAAGGAGAAGAACAACTAAAGCTGTATCACAAACACAACATTAATCAAACAGGGATGGATGCATTAATTCCGACATGCAAAATCAATCACAATGGAAATAAGGACAGCAAATATAATTAGCCAAGGTTCAGCACTCAGAGACAAAAGCAAAAAAAAAAAAAAACACAAGACAAATTCGGCAGGTCTCATTGAAGAAACAAAAAGCATATTTTGATAAACAATTGACTAAAATTATTCTGGCAGAATGATTCTGCCCCAAATTGGTGGCAGGTGGATTCAAGCTCTAGCTTAATTAATTAATTAATCAGGCAGAATGGTGGTCAAAGACCAAGGTAAGGTTCAAATGATAATATAAACTGTGCACTTCAGACAATTGAAAACCAAAACACAGAGTGAGTTCTTAATTAGTTCAGGAGAAAAAAATTTTTGTCTTCTCATCATCACAAGTTTAAATCTCCATCATGCCATTTGTGGCGGATATTTTAAAGATTAAATTTCCCTGTGATTTTTGTGTGGAATGTCTCTCAGTCATGCCAATCGCAGTGACATTAGTCAATTCTGTGTGTCTGTCAGCCCAAGTATGCAGAAGAGTTCAGATAGCACTTACCGCTGAGTATGATACAGAATGAAGCAATTAAAAAAGTTTAATGTCAAAAGCAGAAAAATATCCACAAAATGAAACAGTCATATTTGGAAAATGAAAAGATGACAAAAGGTGGCAAAGAACAAACATAAATGAGCTAATTTAGGCTGAACAGGAAACAGGTGTGCAAGTGCTCAGTTGAGTGTGTTACCCTTTTCATGTCTGGTGCTAGTGCCAGTTCAGAGCTGGTTCAATAGCGAACCTCATAAGAACCGGCTTTGTTTTTCCATGGGCTGGAGAATCAAGTCATTACGTCATCGTATACGTCTGTGTGCGTTTCTAACTTCCCAGCAATGCTAGCGGCAATGCTAGTGGCACAAAAAAAAAATGTTAGCGGCAAAAAAAATGCTAGAGGCAAGCACAACAACAACAATGGCGAACTTCAACAATGTTTTGCGAGCTTTATCATTACTGAAAAGCGTTTGAGTTGCCCAATGCAGATTCAGTCCATTTTTTACGATGGTCGTAACAAACTTTATTTGGTTGTGATAATCCCGCCCCAGCCCCTGACTTAAGCAGAGCTTTGTTTTAGCCCAGCAAAGTGTTGGTGCTACTATGGAACCGGTTTTTCTGTCTGAGTACCCGTGCTTTGGCTGTCCGAAAACAAAGAACTGGTTTGAAATTGGTATATAAGAGCTTTAAAGCCCCCAATGACTAACTTCAAGCTACTAAACATGACAGACAGCTCAGTGACAAGTTAATTATACTTTTCTCATAAAAAAAAGACACATACAGTATATATGTAAATATTTACACATATAAATGTAAATTGTGCATATATTAATATGGACAAGATAGATTTTCACTGTTTTGTCAGATGCCTTTATAGCTCATCATAAGACAGACAGCTCTGATCAGAGGGCACCAGAAAGAGGCCAAACCAAGTCTCACCTTTCCAACTTCAGCTTCAATACACTGTGCAATGATGAGGGTCAATGAGGGCGAGCAGGAACAGACAGCTAATAAATCAACCCCTTCCCTCTCAAAAAAAAAAAAAAATCTGGTTATTAAAATACTGTTCAAAATAGGGCTCCATCATTAAAACCTCCATCGATTCAGGACAGACCAAAAACCTAAGAGCAGCATTTTTCTAATATGCTATGATAAGCACAGATGATCCCAGAGCCAAGTCTCTTTCTCTATCACATATTTACTCACTGTCTCTCCTTGATTACCTAATCACACTCCTCTACTGTAACACTGAACATGCATTATGATCAGCACTCTGCCGTAATCACAATAATGAAGGGTGTATTAGTGGACTAGCATGAAAAGCTAGTGAGCGCTGAAACTGTTTTCTCAACTATGCTGACTTTTCTGGCATCACTGTTTTTCCCCCCGCAGCCTACTGTGTCTCACTAACACCCTTCGCTGTGACCGCTAAACACAGCAGCCCTGAAACTAGGTCACAGGGTGCCACAAATTTAATCTGTGCAGCCAGAGGACCAGGGGATGTAGGCCAGGGAAAAGTGCAGTATTGACACAGGCCATTTCACTCTTCCACTGTCCTCCATCTTACACCCCCTAGGGTGCACTCATTCGCCACCCACAAACCAGGTCAACAAACCAAATCGGGATCTTCAGCACAGACCCCACACATACTGTATAAAATCCGCAAAGCGACCATAATCATAAAATAAAGCCTTCATAGGGTCAATGATTTTTTGGAAATCTAACATTCTATCAACACATATCCTGGTTTGTTATGCAGAAAATCATAGCTTCATATGATAAACAACAAACTTGTTAAAAGCTTTGGTGTTATAATTAATGTCCTGTAATGTCCTTCAGCGGATCAGTGAACAGTTCGAACAAATTGACAGTAAAACGCAATAAGCGCTATTTTCAAACCCTTAATCATTTTGTCCTATTACTTTTCTCTGACACAAAAGGTTGTCTATAACAAAATGTTTCATTTGAAAACTGCTGTATAACCTTATTTTACTTCCACGTTTTAGGCAAACCACGACCAAAGTGGCTGAGGTTTCAAGTAAAAGCTCATGCATTGTGTTACATTATGAGTGAAGCAAAACTACCTTCTAAAAAAAAAAGAAAAAAAAAACTGCAGTGAATGAACTAAATGTGTTCAACATATTTTTGGAAAATGTTGAAGCAAAAAAAAACCAAAAACAACTAAATCACAATAAACAAAAAAATAAGTAAGCGAAGTGGTCAATAAATTATAGGTATTTATCACTTAACATCAGCAATACATTCTGCAAGATAGGACATTAGGTGATTTTGATGTTTTGCGAATGTAATATAATATTCTCAACCAAGTTAATTGGGATGCTGTAGTGCTCACTTGCTCTGGTTTTGCTCCATTTGGGAGCCATGATGCACTTGTGGTAATATGTATGAAGCAAAATCAAGTGTAGAAATAACATTACAACATTTAAAAGACGCATGAGCAATTTGAGTATAAGAGACGTGAGATGCACATGCTGTGTGTGCGAAGTTGTTGCATACATTTTGTCTGGTTGTATCCACTACTCTTGTTATGTTATAACCTTAGGGGACAGGCATTTGTGGACATTTGATATTGTTGTCAAGAGTCAAAGTAATACTAACATTCACAGGGGATTAGGCTGATGATGCACTGTAAACTGTAAATTTGGTATTATGAGGTTTCTTACAATCTTCAACAATATCTATAATGAAAAAAGGGTTTGTGAGCAACAAAACTCAGCACATTTTTCCTCCATCTAATTTGCTGACATTATTTGCCATTTGACTCACTACAAAATCACAATCATGAGTTTGCTATATTCTTATTAAAATGCAACCAATACATAATTGATACTAAACTGTATTACCAGAAACACAACTGCAAGCTCATTTTTCGATTGTGACAAGGCTGTGGGAGGTGGAGTTATATAGTTTTTACTATATAAAATTCTAAATTGATAATTTTATGAACAAAACAATTTTAAAATAATATTTTGGTATTTGTGCTTGTAAACACTGTTGTGACAGAAGGCAAGGCACTCTATCAATTTGCAATATTTTTTACTTCATTAGGAATTAAAAGTCATTGTAAAAAAAATGGAATTATTTAATTTTGCTGTCAGACTTTTAAAAAAAAATCTTTTTTTTTTAGAGAAGCTAGCTCAGGAACTATACAAATCAAAAAGGAAAGCATCGCATAACTTTAACCTTTACATGCATATGACCTCTATAATGACATTAGCACTTGAGTTGGCACTAGGTATATCAATTACCTTCACTGCTGGGCCATTAAACTGGGGGGCTAAACCAATCGCGATGCATTGTCTTAGATCACAGCTGTGCTAATTTATGCAGTTTCGTAATGCACAAAGCCTGCCCAGCTTCTGGCTCCCGGCTAAAATGCCCTAAGTATCTCTTTAACTTGAAAGAGACAATTAGTAGCTTAATACTCTTTACAAAGAACCATTTTGTCCTGTTAGCTCATCGAAGAGAAGGCAACACTTGTGCAAAGTCTCTCTGGTGATCCATCAGGTCAATTGGCTGGTTGTTACAAATGGAGCACTACAGAGTGGTGCAGTGAAAAAGGTGCTTTAAGTACTACACGGTTGTTTAAATTTTGTTTTAACGGTTAAGATGCAGACATTTATAAGGCATGCACAATAAAACAGAAACATTATAATGATGCATATTACACACGCATAACTGTGCATGTTTGGGTACTGATCAACTCAACGTGAGAATGCAGAGCTTCTCTAGGATAATGTCACTATGCAGTAAGCAACACAGAACATAACACAGAAACAGCTGACAAAGGGCCAATAGGGCATTCTATTCACATCTGAAACTGTCATCATGGTATGCAAAGGTACTACTGTATATTATGATCAAGAGCTGAAGGCATTATGAGGCTCATAATTACCACAAAGCTCAGTTGGACTACCTTACTTTAATACAATTCAAATTAGGGACACACAATGAAAACAATTTTCAGCATACAAAAACCTTTGGCATCACATTCTCTGCTGTACTGTGTGTTTGTCTGCTTGAATTGCAAAACAGTGTCTTCGAATAAGGAGGGAAGAGGAGGGAGAGAGAAACATTAACTATACTGTAGAAAAAACAAGGGACTGAAGAACTCTATATCTGCATTCAAATGCCATCTAATCTTGTGCGATGAGCTCCTTCTTGTCTCCCAGTGCCTCTTTTCCTCTACATAATTATACACTCCATTGTTTCATAACATTTATCATAATCTCTTGTACTTACCTTAAAGAACAGGCATCACAAAGTGGTGACCCTACAGACAGCCGCACAGTCAGCAGTCATGATGTCACATTAGAAAATGTATCCTGCACAATTTGCTTGTCTGGAGATCAGTACATATGTATCTGTGCATGAAAGGGATTATTAGATGCAGTGTTTTGCATTCATTTCTGATCATTTCAATTCAGTCAAACAGTTTAATGCTGTGTAATTTAAACGATCTTAATTTTCTTTAACCTATATTACTGCAGGGATTTTGTGAAGAGCCAGTCCTTGCATTTCTGTGTTAAATTTAATGGCTTGGAAAGCCTCCCGGGGGGTGGGGGCGGGTTGATTCGTTCTTTTTACAGGAGCCCCCATTGCGGTGATGTAGTGTTGTTTTATCTTAGTCAATGCAGTCCCAATAGAGCTTACTACAGAAGGAGAATGAGGATGTATGTTTGGGAGAGAGAGAGAGAGAGAGAAAGTAGAGTGTGTGGGTGTGTGTCTGTGTTTGCGTGTGAAGGTATATGATAGAGAGAAACTGACCACAACAAGCAAAAAGAAAAGCAAAGTGTACATATTGGGGAAAAAAAAGAAATAATATAAATGGTAAAAAAAAAAAAAAAACTACAGAAGCACAACCAGAACAAAGAGTAAGAAAGGAAGAGTTAGATAGTGCAAAGCCTCACCAATGTCCGCAAGAGAGAGAGAGAGAGAGAGAGAGAGAGAGAGAGCGAGAGAGGCAGAGCATAGAAGAAAGAGAGGAGGGGGTGGATGTGTTAATACACAGGAACACTGCATCAAACCAGTGCACTGCTCTGAGCGGGATGCGTCAGCAGTACATTCACGTTTCCATTGAAGGACAAAAGGAGGAGGTAGAACGCAGAGGTTTGACTGCCTGCAACCCTGTGACATAAAGGGAAAAAGCGCGTGAGGATCCTGAATGCTGGGGATACGGTGAGGACTGCTGCTGCCACCACTGACGCTGTGGACAGTCTTCTTCTCCAGGTGCATGTATGTTCTTGAATTTCTCTCTGCCTCACTCGCTCTCCCGCAAACCACCAGGTAGTCCACAGCCTCACGAGAAGAGCAGGCAAACTGCCACAACTTAATACCTCAAGAAGCAGGAATAAAAGAATACCGCAAGATCTTTACTAGGGGCGAAGAACTACGGAATCCTATTCAAGGAAAGCACTCTGAAATCGACAGCACGTCACACAGCAAGATCAATTCCTCCTTTTTCTGACACTGAAGTGACTGAGAGAGAATGAGAAAGAGAGAGAGAGCAAGAACGCACAATCGCTAGAGAGAGCTTCACTGCTGCGATGTTGCTGCCCCCCTTCCTCCCCCTTCCTGCTTGCGCACCACCACCCCCGAGCCCCCCTCCAGAGAAACTGACGGATTATTGCTAACTGTGCACGCGGCAGTCTGCAGCTGCTACGGCAACGAGCAGGAGAACAGCGAGTTGAAAAAGGCAAGTCGGAATGACTGCAATGTGCGTCTGTTGCCGTTTTTTGTATTCGTCAGTGAACTGCTAATCGACAGGACAAGTGTTGATGGGGGGTGAACAACAGCCTTTTAGTCTATAACAGGCAGGAAGGAAAATCTGTAAAAGACTTGGGTTTTCAGTCCCAACACAATTGCTTTTTCTTCTTCTTTTTCTGCGCTACTTGCAGTTTGGAAATGGAGTCTTGTCTAAAATGTTCAGCTGTATGCAGCGTTGGCTTCCAAGGACAATCAATGGGGGAGCTGAGAGGAGATCTTTTTCAATCTGACTGGATCCGTGCACCTGCTTAGCTCAATGGGCCTTACCTCTTGAATCAGTTTCTTTAAACGCTGCATCCCACTGGAATTCAAAGGAGCCATTTTGGCACATGTATTCACAGTCCAGTTTACTTTTTTGGAACATGTCGTAGCGATCTTATTGAACATTGTCAGTGTTATGCAAATTAAAAGGGGGCATCTAAAGAAGAACTAATGATGTAAGTATATTGCATTTAAACTTCTTTCTTACTGCACAGTTTTTCTTTATTCTATAATCATATTGCAATTTCTCTTCTCCTCCCCTCTCTCTGTCTTTCTCTTTAATGATAATGACACAGTACCATCCTGCACTATCAATGGAAAACAGAAGCAGTGTCTTGCTCAAGCCAGGGTAGGGCCACTGTTCTCCGTTCCCGAGCCGAATCCCCACATGATGTTGAATTATGAATGCGCCACATCATGAGTCTCTTGTGGCAGGTAACTGTGCACTGGAACGCAGCCCTGCTCTGTGCAGTCTACCTCATGGTGCGAGCGTGGAGTGTGTGCGCCACCCCCACCGGACCACAGAATTGCCCAGCTGTATGCTCCTGCAGTAACCAGTTCAGCAAGGTGGTTTGTACCAGGCGTGGCCTGGTCCGAGTGCCCCCTGGCATCCCCACTAATACACGGCACCTCAACCTCATGGAGAACAGCATTGAGGTAATCCATGCTGACACCTTTCGACACCTCCACCATCTGGAAGTGCTGCAGCTTGGCAGGAACTCCATCCGGCAGATTGAGGTGGGGGCCTTCAACGGTCTCACCAATCTTAACACCCTGGAGCTCTTTGACAACCGGTTGACTGTAATCCCAAGTGGCGCTTTTGAGTACTTGTCTAAGCTGCGGGAATTATGGCTCAGGAACAACCCTATTGAAAGCATACCGTCTTATGCATTCAACCGTGTCCCCTCCCTGATGCGCCTGGATTTAGGAGAACTGAAAAAACTGGAGTATATCTCTGAGGGTGCTTTCGAAGGATTATACAACTTGAAATACCTAAACCTTGGAATGTGTAATCTGCGGGAGATGCCTGTCCTCTCCCCATTGGTGGGGCTGGAGGAACTAGAGATGTCAGAAAACTACTTTCCAGACATAAAGCCTGGATCCTTTAAGGGTCTGAAATCCCTGAAAAAGCTCTGGATTATGAACTCCAAAATTACCTTCATGGAAAGAAATGCATTTGATGATGTCACAGGCTTGGTTGAACTCAACCTGGCCCATAATAACCTTAGCTCTTTGCCCCATGACCTTTTTGCACCGTTGAGTTACCTGGTAGAGCTGCACTTGCACCATAACCCATGGCGGTGTGACTGTGATGTGGTGTGGCTGGCTTGGTGGCTAAGAGAGTACATCCCTACCAACTCCACGTGTTGTGGCCGCTGCCATAGCCCTGCCCATTTGCGAGGGCGTTACCTAGTAGAGGTGGACCAGACTATGTTTCATTGCTCTGCTCCTTTCATTCTAGATGCTCCACGAGACCTTAACATATCTGCAGAACGAGTGGCTGAGTTTAAGTGCCGCACAGCTCCCATGTCATCTGTCAGATGGCTTCTACCAAATGGAACGGTTCTGACCCATGGCTCCAATCATCCGAGGATTTACGTTCTCAATGATGGAACTTTAAATTTCTCTAATGTTCTGCTATCTGACACAGGTGTGTACACCTGCATGGTGACAAACATGGCTGGAAACTCCAATGCATCTGCTTACCTGAATGTGAGCGCAGCTGAGATTAACACCTCTGAGCACCTAAGCTATTTTACCACAGTCACTGTGGAAATAGTTGAGTCGACATCAGAGGAGGTGATTAAACCGAAGACGGTCACGGCCTCACCCTCCGTCTTCCAGCCTGTGTTTATCTCAACTCCAACTGTGCTACTGCAAACACCAAGACAGGTTAGTGTGCCAACTACCAGAGGAACAGTGCGCCCACCTGCCAGTTTAGATGAGGTGATGAAGACTACAAAGATCATCATTGGCTGCTTTGTTGCCGTCACGCTGCTTGCTGCAATCATGCTAATTGCATTCTACAAGCTCCGTAAACGACACCAACAGAGGAGCATGGTGGCAGCTGCCAGGACTATAGAGATCATTCAGATGGAGGAGAATGTTCCTCCTACCACATCGGGAACAACTATACCAGGAGAGGGTGGGATGGTGCTACCAAGTCTGAGAGATCGTAACAACACCTACAAATCCAGCTACAGCACCTACAAACCAGCACACTCTGCTCCGTGGACAGAAAACAGCATTGGCAATTCTCTACATCGCCCTCGGCCCACAACCATCAGCACCATCCCGGAACCCTACTTGATTAAAACTCACACCAAGGAGAAGGTACAGGAAACCCAGATCTAACATTCCCATAACCTTCTCCTCCTTCTACCCTTTTTCTGTTCCTCATTAAAAAAAAAAAACATGCAATAGAATGCACAAAGAAAAGACAGCAATTACTTTTGTACCCAGTGCAAAAATGAGACTGTTTTTCTTGTACATGCTTATATATAATTATATGAATATAAATATATAAATTAATCCACTATGGGGTGATAAGAGAAGCAGATTATATATGAAAAATGAAAAAAAAAATGAATTTAAAACTATTTTCTAATGTGTAACTTCTATTTAAGATGGGGAAAATGAAGATAATGACATTACACTGCAGATGCGAACAGATTCGTTTGAGAAGTCTGTGGTTTTTAGACCATGCTAGATATAATCCAGTAACATTTCTACATAACTGTCCCCAAAATAATATTTACAAGTTTCTCTTGTAAGAGCACCAATAATTTGTATTGTGCCAAATGTTATATGTTAAATTTGGGTTGAAGAAATATACAACAAAACAATGCAAGACATAAAAAAAAGGGGAAAAAAAAAGGAAAAAAAAAGTTTTCCTGAGTCTGCTGAGTCTCAGTAGCTATCAGCCAAATCGTTTTGGTCTCTTTTGTGCTTTCTTCAGTGAGTGCTTTTGCAGTTTAACTTCACATTTAAGTAAAATCCCCAGTGCTGAACAAACACCTACAGTGTTTTCATAAATGTTCTTGGATTCAAATTAACATTGATTTTCACTGATTCAATACTGGGGATTTTCTATGCAGTTTGTTCTGTTTTGTATTAAACCTGTGTCTCAGCAAGGAGCAGTAACGTAATCTGATTCTTACTTTCCCCCCCTTGATTTCCCTTAAGCTTTTTTTTATTTTATTTTTTTTTATTTGGAAATTACACAGTAGCTCTGACCATTATCTTCCCCGTTACTGGTCCCAATTCTTTAACGATCCCAAATGCTTTCTTAAGACTTGAGCGGCTTTTAGGGCTAAAATATAGTTAAAAATGTTACAACAGTTGCCTCAGATTAGTAGTGTAAGGGCTGAACAGGATGTTTATTTGCAACACTGCAGAGATAGTTGCAATGTCATGATGGTTTGTTGCAAGCTGTTAACATGATCATGACTGCTTACGATTTTGTTTCTTTGTTGAGAAAGGGTCTACAAAAGAATGTGTGAATTCTAGGCTGTCCTTAATGGTGATCATTCAAAACGTGAATTTTATTTGTCCTTATTTTAAGCAACAGTATTTTTATGAGGAGTCTTCAGAGGTTACAACAATAAAACATTTGGTTTGTATTTCTCTAACGATAACTTTTTGCTCTTGCCTTTTTTCCCTGCACTGTTGTATGCAGTAGTAGAAGTAAGAATTGTAATGGAAGCAGCAAAGACTAACCCATCTCTGTCAGATGTCATTTTTGGGAATGCGCCAGGTTTGCGTCTCCAGTGCACAGAAGTTTCATGGCACATTTTGCTGATCCTTCTTCTGTGGCAAAAACGGCTTGCTGGGAAGATTCTAATCTTTGCCATATCGGCGATAACATATGGCTCTAACTAATAATGTTCATGACACAAAGGTGCAGCACTGGCATTAAAAATGTAGTCTGCTTTTTTGACACAATAAATACAATGCGATAGGCAGACATTTGCTTGAATCTTATTTTCCCTATCATTATGGCACTTAGAGCTCAGGTAACTCAACTCCATTTGAAGCACTGGGCTAATAAGGTTAAGAGCGGCTTTTAATATCATCCATTATTGATCTTGTTAACCTGTGCACATAGAAGATTAGGTATGGAGTGCATGTGTGTTACCATCAAGCAAATGTATATGAATTACATTCAGTGGCGTTTTATGACTCCCTTTTACAGTGTAGTATTGTACACTCAACAATGCATATACGGTTTTCAACAGCAAAACTTTGAATGCCTCCTTGGGCTATTTTTTTTTTTTTCTCTTTAGTGAGTGACCTTTAATATGATTATAGTGACTTACGTTCATATTATCCTGCCTTGGCATTTCAGGCAGATTCTTTACAACGTTCTATTCAAAATTCTATGTTGAATTTCTGTATATGCGAATATTAAAACATTTTTTCTGATGCCATCCAAAGTAGAGTCTGTTTTAGGCTTGAATGGGTGCTAAAGTGCTATTACGCTGTACATTTTTAGCATTGATGAGAAGGGGGAGAGGGTGCAGTCTGTAATCAGGGGCAGAATGTCTTCCAAAGCTGAGCTGCAGTAACCCAATATTAACACGCACACTCTCTCACACACGCGCACACACACGTGCGCGCGCATACGCACATGCACGGCAATTTACTGCCCTCCCAGGACACTTGGGCCATAGCATTCACACCCCGCATATAGTGTTGCATCACACACATCACACACGAAAACAGCAACACACCAGGCTAATTAGCAAGCCTTGCAGTTTTTCTGTCATTTAGAAGAAACTGGTGGAGTGTGTGTGTGTGTGTGTGTGTGTGTGTGGCTGATGATGCTTGTAAATTTAATCTGTAATCCCACAATGATTTGTTCAGCATAAGTTGATTTTACTTTCTATCTACATTATACAACAATTAGGCAAATGCCAGGACGTAGAAAGTAAAGAGTTAGGTTCTGTTTAAAACACGACACTGCAGATGAATTGGGTAAAAAAAAAAATCTTTAATCACAATTCATTTTTGCCAGTTCTTTGAAAATGCTCTTAATAGGAAAATGTTTGTTGGATTTTTTTTTTTTTTCATTTTTATAATCAAGAAAATGGGGAAGTGTAAGATTCGCAATGATTTTAACACGAGGATTTGAGGGGTAGTCCCTGTATGCAGTAGTTATTACCAACCAAAAGTGGTTCAAGAATAGGCAACTAGTCAAGTGGTGATAGGGTGATAGGCTTGTGAGGCTGATTGATGCATATGAGAAACAAAGGCTAGCTCTTCTGGTTTGATCCCACAAAAATTGCACTATAGCACATTTAGAAGAAACTGGTGGAGCAAAGTGTGTGTGTGTTTGTGTGTGTGTGTAACATTAATTAAATGCATTAATGTTAAATATGATACAAAGGAATAAAAGCCTGTTGTGTCTGTTGTGTATGGAGCTGCATAACCTCAGACTGGTTAGAATGGCATACTGACCCCTGCCTATCACCAAAAGCTCCTACTACAGGCATGTGAGCAAAGGAAGAAGTTGGCATTGTCTTTTGTCACATCATGTGGATGGCTGGAGGGGTATACATCATTTAGCTGAAGAAGAATTGACACAACGACACAGTGTGAGGGGAAAAAAAAGCAGGAAAACCGAGGCAGTGGGATGCTATGTAATGTTCTGGGAAACCTTTACTTTTGACATGGATGACCTACCTTAACCTTGTTGCACATGATGTACACCCTTTCATTTACCCTGATCTACTTTCAGTTTAAAGTGTGAGAATTGTCCCGAAATAATTTAAGGAACATGACAAAGAGTTCAAGGTGTTGGCCTGGCTTCTAAATTCCCCAGGTCTCAATTTGTGTGATGTCTCGGACAAAAGAAGTCCAACCCATGGGGGCTCCACCTAAAAACTTACAAGATTTAAATCATAGGTTCTGTTAACATCCTGGCCCAACGTGCCAGAACACCCCTTCAGAGCTCTTGTGGATTTCATTCCTCAACAGGTCAGAGCTGTTTTGGCAGCACAAGGGGTACCGACGCAATATTATCTAGGTAGTTTTAATGTTATGATTGATAAAATTGTATTGTAAATCCAACACTGTGAGAAATTCTCATAAACCATTATGAGATATTTCTCTACAGTATTTTTGTGGTTGGAGAATGGAATGAGCATCTCAATTTTATTTGTTATTCATACAACATATAATACAGCATGGTTTATTGTCTTTTACTCTGATAAGTTGGTGGCTTATATGTCATTTGCATATTATAATGGCACATACAGTAAATTGACATAAAAATTAGGAAACAAGCTTTTTGAAAATATGTGAAGTGACCTGATTGCAGCAAGTCTATGGAGCTTAAGCCCTATTAAATTTGAGATAATGTGGTGGCATATTTCTATTGGTATGTGTTATTATTATTATTATTATTATTATTATTATTATTATTTCTTTCCTTCTTTCTTTATTTCTTTATTTATTTTTGACTATACATGTGTTTAATTCATTCCAAGAAAATGTAAAAAACAAACAAACAAACAAAAATCACAAAACCAAAATTGTCTTTGCAACCTGTAGTGTCTTGCCACACCTTTTTTGAGTGACAAATGCTTATTCCATGCACTGAAGGACATGGTATTTGCCTTGTGCAGTCCGGTTGTGTCATTAGGCTTATCTTTTTGCTCACATTCTTTCTTTTTTTTTATGATGCTAATTGACTTACTATTACTGACTTTCCCTGTCAACGTTACTACAGCAAGGGGCTTACGTTAAGGATGTGCGTGCTGAGGAAGAAGGCTGCTATTTGATGGCCTCTCCATGGGAAACTTATCATTGGGACAATTATCCTGACAGATTCAAGAATTGCTTTTTCTTCCTTTTTTTGTTGCCCGATATGTTGGTTTCCTGGAGTTTGATAGATAATCATGAGGAGTGAGATGGAGTAGGGCGGGGAGGAGCACACAACAGATGTTTATCAGTTAATGAAGTGTCTAGGTCGGGACATGGTGGTCTTTTTCTCTATTTGGTGTGCACACTCTGGCCATCATCTTGGCCAGAACGGCAATGTGATTTGATATTTTACAGGTACTGGTGGCTGAAAGAGACATACTATATGTAATATACAAAAATGGAACATCTCATGCTCTATTCAAACACTCCGATAGTTACGTACTATCACTTCAGTGCTACTTTATTATGCATGATGCCTTGATAAACCATTAGGGGGTATATTGATTCCTATCGATTGAAGGTCATTAAATTAATGATCATTGAGCAGAATTGAAGTAAACGACTAACAACTCATCATGACCAATACTATTGATGCACAATGTATGCAAAAAAAAGATAATTAAACTAGGCTCAATAATTATACTATATATATATTTTTTTATGCAATCCGTTTTGATTTATTGATAATCAAAAGTAATGGGGCTAAGCTTTTTATGGAAAGTTACAGTCAATATGACTGCTATAAAATTTTCACGTAAAGTAGTTCTAGGACAACCGCTTGAACCTATCCCACCCTCATTTTGTGTCCCCACTTTTGCATTTAGGCAGAAATTTAGACAAGGTCTTTGGATCTGTTTTTTTCCATATTTATCTAACAACGATGACAGATTTTTTTTTGCTCCACAGAACATATCAGTGTTGTTCCTTTGCTATATTAATAAGATTTTTTAAAAGCAAACTAGACAGAATTTCCTCCACTTATTTTCAGGACTGAGCGGTTTTGGATGGATGGACTGATGTGCTCTGACAGACAAGAGAAATTAGAAAAAGGCTTTTAAATTTTATTTCTGAGAAAATGAAACATGTTTAATTTAATGTGATGGTGTTATAGCAGCCTTTTCTTGGTGCAGGTATTACATTATGTGTTACACCAGAGACCAGCTACATAAAATGTCCTAATTTTACACATCAGTGCTTGCTCACAAGTGTACACTGCATGCACAAAAATTAGGACTCCGAAGTAGATCAAGTTGTTAGCTAAGGCACCAGGTTTGTTTGACATTGACGAACATTTTAAATACTAGTCCATCACATTATATAAGATTTGTGTTTTGTTTTTGTAAAAGAAAAAACTATTCTAATTATGATGACTCTTCTTCTTTTTTTTCTTCTACTTACTGTATTATTGTTTTTATTATTTTGCACTAGAATCAAAGCTGAATTCAAATTTTCCAAAAGAGAGAATATTGAATAATTCATTCATTGTCCATTTGCAAAACCTTCTAACAGAGAACAGCCTTTCACACACAGTGCACATACTGTACCTCATGTCTTTTGTACATACAGTAAATGGTCACACATCTCTTGAATGTTGCAGCATTGTCTCTCTGTTTACTTTTCAGAGTAAAATATTACAGTGAGGTCAATCATAGTGATAGCAGCAAGCGGAAAAGGAGAAGTATTGATCTGAAAGTGACAAAATGTTATTTATTAACACAAAAATCAGTGAGTGTTATTGCTTGGAATTTAGACATGTCATGCTCGTACACTGCAGCAACACTGCTTGGCCAACAACAAAAAAATGTTCAACTGCTTCAGCTTTGATTATCTTGTGCAATTTGGTAACAACTTCATGTGTTAAAATGATTCCTCATGTTCTCAGAACCATTCTTTCACAGTTTGAGCAGTGGAATATGGCCATGCCATCAGAGAAGGAAAAAGAATATTTGATGGGAAACGTGGTCATTCAGTACATTAAGAAATCAATTGATTTCATTAATTGCCATTTTAAAATGTCACATAAATGTCACAACGATTAATGTCGCATAAAATGGGTTCATCACTTAATGCACTTTCCTTCTTAGGGTCAGTCTGGACCCATCGGACCACATAACCTTTTTTCCCTTGCTTACCTAAAATAATTGAAAACTTTTTTTTCCAGCTAGTCACACCAACAAGATGTTATCTCATGGCCACAATGGTTAGTCCTTGGTTTAATTCCCAAACTGTGCATTAGAAAATGATCTAATTTTACTTTTAAACATAGCTGTGATTCCTACAAATTTCTTTTGGTCCAACCAGGGGTGCCAGCAGCCGTAATCCTGTATGCACAAGGTCAATACACATTTCTGGCGCTTAGTCATGCTGTTGGCAATGTAGACTGATTTAACCGATCTTGTGTGTTAGCAGGCAAATACAGCCTGGAAATTAGCAAAAGGAAACAATTGAACATATTTCAAGCTTTTGAATAGAAAGCAACCTATTGTTTGCTGTGATAGTAGACTGGCGTTTAAAAAGCATGTGGTAGGATGATCAGAGTTCTATGGCAGTGCTGTATCTGTAACATGCAAGAAAAAAAACACCAAAAAAACTGATCAATCTCTTTCTACTGTCGTATATGTGTGCGTTGCACCTAGACATTACAGGTAATGTACTGTCCAGGCAGGTGGTACAAACTGTACTATGAAATATAATCCTCCTGGAGCCCATGTCTCCAAGAAGTTGATGATTCACCACTATCGTTTCAGGTTTTTAAAATGTGTTAGACAATTCTCATTCCGGTTGCAGTAATTTCTTAGATTTTCTTTGCTTGAAGCAGACCCTTCTGGAATGTGACTTTTTTTTTTGCTTAACAGTATACATTGCAGTATGCCATAATGCTTTACTAGGTATCTTTAGTAATGCAGTATAATATAGAGTTTGCACAACGTCTAAACAAAATTCAGTCTTTTTTTTTTTTTTTCAGAATTAATCTCGGGACATATATTTGGTGCTGTGTGTTTGACAAAGAAATATATGTGCATTTTCTAGCCTCAGCAGCTGGTTCCCTGGTGGATCAGTTGGTTCCTGGTCGATCTGGATTTATTGTCAAAAAATTTATAAATGCACAAATAAACATTAATATGAGCATGTAATATTATTTGACCAAAGTAATTCTAAATTAAAACAACTTGATGCAAATGTTGATGTCCCAATGTCGTTAACATTGCCAAATTACTAATCTCACAACCTTTAAAGACCTAGGCACTCTGTAATGTCTTTTCTTTCACATCCTTTAGACTTTCAAAAGGGTTAAGGTTTGGATTTTGTGGTGGCCAATACAGGGTTCCAAATTATTTCTGATGATCCCAGATCCACTCTAATTAAAGAGATATACCTTTACCACTATCTTCGACGACTATATCGATTTTAATAAGGTTTTGAAATATATATATATATATATATATATATATATATATATATATAGAGAGAGAGAGAGAGAGAGAGAGAGAGAGAGAGAGAGAGGTATATATACACACAGTATACTGTATATGCAGCCAGGACCATCATTCAAGCTAATCTAAGAGTTAATGCATGATTGCTAGACTGGGAATGACAAGATTTCCCTTAGCAGCCCAGCAGAAAGCAATGAGATGTAGCGTCAGTGCAGTGTTAAGCCAATATCTATGATTTATCTAAAAATAAATGTTAGAACATTTTGCACATATTAATTTGTAATTGAATCCTTGGGGCCCGTCTGAATGTTTGTTACCGCTGGCAACATTTTCTGCACAATAACCTCATTAGGCCCAATATTCACAGAAAAATAATACCCTGATTATTCGGGACATGTTATGACATGGAGACAATTAATATTTCTATTTATATTCCAAGATAAACATCTATTTAGAACGATTGAAATGTTATGCAGTGGGGGAGTTGAGAAGAAAATTTGAGTGTGAATAATTAACAGTGCATTATGTTCTCAATCAATACATTTTATGAAAGTGTATTTAATAATAAATCGACAATTTGGTGTAATATATACTGTCCGTACATTAAAATGTTATGATATTTCTAGTCAATAAGAACATAACCAAATGGACTCCTTGACTTCAGCTATGATTATACTGTATGCATTTGCATTTTATAAAGCTTACATTCCTCAGTACAGTGAGACAGCAACTTTTCCTCCAACATTTCCCTAATGCCACATCACAAAACATAAGGCAATAAAACTGTAAAAAAGTAATTAAATGAATAAATAGTGGACAACCTCTTCACAATTGAATAGACTTTTATGCATTCAATGATCAGTAAACATACATCACTATTTCACTATTTACCCCAGTGCAAATGTCCAAAGCACCCAGTTCACACCAGATCAACGACATCACATAAGATTGGATGACTCTGGGAGGTCTTACAAACATCTGACAAAATACCCCTATTGCAAGAGTAGTGAAAAGAGTCAGTACTAAGAAAAATGTGAAATTATTTGTTTAATTAACCTTCTGGACACTTCAATGAGATTTTGAAACCAAAAAAGGAACTATATTTTGTCCGCTCCAGAGTCTTGTAGAAATGTTTAATATGTATTAGTGTGAAAAGATTGCATTTTGGATTCGCTAATGCAAGTAACATATTAAGTATTATTCAAAAAATTGAAGGCAATTCCTGCAGAACAACTTGGCTTCATAAACAGAATAGTAAGACAATATCAAATGTTTTATTTAGTTTTATTTTATTTTATTTAGTTTATTAAACCCATTACATTTATCAAATACGTATTTATTAAAACAGAAATAATTACTCTACGCACAAGAAGGATTAAACCTAAGCTATTATAAATAAAGATTTTATGTTTGGAAGTGTTTATTGAGTGTATATAAAATCAGCTTTAATTTAAACTTTTTATTTAAACCATAAATAAACAAAAAGTTATTATTTTGTTGCAAAGGTTAATGTTATGTTTAAGTATAGAGTTAATTATCTACATCAGTTAAATCTGGTAATGAATAATCAAAAACAGAAGTTTCTAATAGGTAATAGAAGCAATAGACACCAGAGTTGAACCTATATGTGCACAACCTAAAAGGCAAATAATTTAGATTTTTGGTTTGATTTGGGTTTTTGTTATAAAAGTATTAGTTATTTTTATTTATTCATTTTTGGCCTGCTTTAAAGGTGGCATGGGGGCCAAGTGGTTAACACTGTGATATCGAACCTTCAGGGTCAAGGGCTCAATTCCTGCCCCCTGTCTGTGTGCATGGATTTTGCATGTTCTCCCTTTGCTTGGTGGGTTTCTTTCAGGTACTCCGGTTTCCTCCAACAAGCCAAAGACATGCTGAGTAGGCTAATTGGCATTTCCAGATTGCCAGTAGTGTGGGAGTGAGTGTGTGTGTGTGTGTTTGTGTGCTTGTGTGCTCTGCGATGGATTGGCACTCCGTCCAGAGTGCACCCTCCCTCGTGCCCTGAGTCTCCTGGAACAAGCTCCAGGCCTCCCTCAAGCTTGTTCAGAATAAGCAGTATATAGAATAGGTGGGTGTGTGAATGAGTGAGTAAGTGATTTGTTTAAAAGAAACAATTTTGGACATTATTGCAGATGCAGCTCTGGAAAAATAAAAATAAGAGACCACTGAAATTTAATCCAGAAAACCTCTGGAATGTCATCAAGAGGAAGATGAATGGTCAGAAACCATCAAGTAAACCTGAGCTGTTTGCTTTTTTGCAAAAAGAGTGGTATAAAGTTACCCAACAGCAATGTGAAAAACTGGTGGAGTGCATGCCAAAACACATGAAAGCTGTAACTGCAAATCAGGGTTATTTCACCAAATACTGATTTATTGATGTTATTTAGCCAAGGCATTAACACAATATGTTCATAAATTATTTTCATTTTGTTATATTTGAGTTATTAAAGCTCTGCAAATTCTGCATGATCTTGGGCTATTTTGATGTGTTGTGAGGATGTAATTTCTTTTAAATATAGACTCTAAATAACAATAGTTATATTTTGAACTTAGGAGAAATATTGTCAGCAGTTCACAAAAAAATGAAACAAGACTGGTCATCTCACCAATACATGCACATGTAAGAAAAAAAAACATAAGGAACGAATTATATTGCAGTGGTCTCTTATTTGTTTTCCAGAGCTGTACTGTATGTGAACATACTGTATGTGGTCAAAAACCTCATTGTTTAATAAACCTACTAAGGTATACTGAAAATAAAGTAATCCTCAATAACTCCCCAAATCCCATAATTTTATTAATAGGCTCCACATTGGGCTAATTGATACATTAATCACCTGCTTTTCAAATCTGTTGTTCACAATAAAGGCTAGAAAGGCTTGTTGTGAAACTGTCTGATCCAGCTTAATCATCCCTTACCATCTGGCCAATGCACCCTTGGCATTTGTAACAATTTACTTAAGCTAAACAATCTGGAATTTTGCAAAGCTGTTATATAATGAAAGCTGAGCTATATTCAAGAATGGTGGATTACCACTTCCAAGGTTAGAAACATTTTTTTCGGGTCAGTCTAAATGTAATGTAGTGAAAGCTGGCCATTATATTGAATGATAGGGATAAACAATACTCTAACTACAGTATCAAGCGATTGCTGATAATAATGTAATGATATTATGGCTGTATGGATGTAATGGTATAGTTTTCTAGTAATGCACTCACTGAACGATTGCTTATTTGAAGTCAAGTGTTTCAAATTCGTAATTATACCGTGTCCCTGGTGAAAAAGCAAGCAAACTAAATTGGAAAAGCAGCTGCTATCTGTAAGCCAGTCCTTTCTTTGAAACCACACAAACTGCTCATTTTCGCATTGTGCAATTCACACTCTTATTAGACACTGTTTGCTTAGTCTATTTAGTTTTATTTACTCCGAAGAACTTTTGGAAATAATGACTGATAAAGATAGTAATCCAACATATTTACATACAGTATGTTACTCACAACTGTATTTCACATGCACCTTCTCAATAACTATGGATGATGAGTTATGGATGTGTCAAAGAAGTGGGCTTAAATAAATTGCCTCCAGTGCAGGTCAAAATCTAGGGGGCTTTGCATCAATGTAATCACTTGACATGTCTGTCAACAATAGATTTTATGTCTGAGCCGCTGGTGCTGTGGTTTGCCAAAAGTAAAAATTCCGTCAACTTCTAGACATTTCTTTTGACAAACTGGCAGACTGTGTTGGTTTACAAAAATTATCCATGTTCAGTTTTAAAGAAATCAGGCGACTTTTTTTTTTTCTTACGTAGACATTATGTAGACATTAGCATATACGTTATTAATAAACAACATGGTGCTATTTGAAAATTAAGAGTTAGATTTAACATTGTGGGTCATCTGTGAGGAAAATTAATTTCTATTATCACTTGCATTATAGAAAAAAATAACAGTTCAGGAGACTTTCTTGCTCTATGAAACTTAAGCCCTTAAGATTCTTTCCATAAATGCTGCATGCACTATATGGACAAAATAATTTTTTGAACCTCTGATTCCATTTAGCTCCCCTTTACTGTAAGAATAAGCTCCATTCACCAGGGAAGGCTTTGCAGTAGATTTTAAAGCACGGCTGTGGGGATTTGTGTTCTTTCGGCCACGAGATAGTTAGTGAGGTCTGGCTTTGATGTCAGGGAAGGTGGCCTGGGATGCAATCAATGATCCAGTTCATGCCAGTGGGGAGATTCAGTGGGGATGAGGTCAAGGTCAGTAGTGTTATTCCCCTTCTATCTTGGCCAATATTTTCATGGAGATGATTTTATTGCGCACAAGTTTGGATTATTTGTAATGTTTTAGTATACAAATACATTCTATACATTGGTTTGCCTCCAAATTCATGCTCAAGAACTGCATATGGGTGTGATGGTCGGGTGTCCATATACTTTTGGACACACTGTATGAATATATCCTAAAAATAATAATAAAAAATAAAATCAAAATCACCACTTAAAAAATGATATGTTTTCATTTGTTAAACACCACCAAAAAAATCTAATTATTGTAATTTCTAGACTTTGTGTTTATATGATTGATCTTTTACTATAAAAGCAGAGACATTTTACAACAAACGCTGTCTTAAAATGCACTAGATTAAAACGGTACATCTTTTTGAACAACTGGAAGGTGAGAATTGAATATGCTGTAATATAACAAGATATAAATGTAAAAAAGCGGCATATTTGCATTTTTTTTCTGTTAAAAAGCTTGCTTAGCTCTGCAACCTCGTTTATATCAATTGACCCTAATGCATCTCATTTAACAATGAAGTTAGTATAGAAATAGCACAAAAACTTTGTGATCTGGGCAGAGACAACTCAAATTTATTACAAGTCTGCATCGGTCTCAATGCTATCGCTAATGAGTGGCTGTGTATTTTATCATTACTCACAATACACAAGCCCAGCCTTATCAAAAAGAAACACTTGCTCTGAATGGAAACAAGGTCAATACCTGCAGTATCTCCTTAAGTGTGCAGATGAGCACTGAATACATATCAATGCTTCATGAATAGCTACAATTAGCTAAGGGCAGCTTTAAGGTAATGGAATATCTTAAAAGAAGTGATCCTCCTCATTGAGTCTAACTTGCTGTATGACTCAGCTTTTATGCTTCATCAGCCTTTGCCACTTCTTCAATCTCTGTGTGTGGTTCCTCCCCAACCTTATCTCCGTCCATCATTTTCGCCATCAGTCTTTTGGCATTCCTAACATGATTTCTCACTTTTACTGCTTGTACAGTGCAGCAAGTTGGAGTCAGGGAGAAGTGGTAGAAGAGACACTGCAGAGACAGAGACAGAGCTGATGTCATTAGAAGGCAAGAATTATATACTGTAGCCCTGAGTGAGCTTTACTGCATTGTGTACTCACATCATCCAGATACAAGACCGTATTGAAACGTCATATGATTCTCCCACACATGATTTTTAGTCACTTCGCATTTTTTACATACAGCGTTCACATACTTTTCACATTACTTGGATTCATATGTGCAGGTTCTGTCTATAACAGGCACTGTCACATGTTTTTAAATGATAGTCCCCAATCACGTTGTATTCAGATCGTTTTATATAATATTGCAGTAAACTTCCAACCTTCTAAAAACTCTAAAAGACTTTAACTGCATATGCACCAGATTGTAGATTACAGTAGGTAAGAAATAAAACAGTTGAGGGTATGATGTTAAACTGGGACTTTTGATTGTGCAGAATAACAGACACGATCATGAGAGTAAATCCTACAGTACCTTTACTTCTTTATATAATCCCCTGCTGCACTAATGCACTTATCCCAGCGTTTCACTTGTGCTTGGATACCATCAAGGAAGAAAGTCTTCTCAGTATGCTGAAGCCATAGTTTCACATCTGAAACGCTGGCCTTCCAGGAACTCCTTTAATGAAGCACTGATATGTATTCAGTGCTCATCTGCACACTTAAGGAGATACTGCAGGTATTGATGTGGAAACATGTGGAAATGGCTCGGATTGAGGTCAAAACTGTACAGTGGATGTGGCACCAGCAGAGTTCAAAATGTGCAAATGGTGTTTGTAAATGATTGTGTGTACAGCCAAGTGGATAAGTTATCCATCAATTTTTAAGAAGTAGACGTTCCACTCAGTGCTCCACTAAATGATCACCGAAACGACAGCAGTGGGCTTTGAGCCACCTCTGCTGGAATTGTCATTCACGGACATATGTTTTGTTTTTTGTTTTTTTAAGTTTGCATCTTTCAAGTGTTTTACTGCTTAAAGTCATACACTTTCGTTTATGAGAAATTTTATCAAAAGTCCCTGGTTGATTTGAACGCCCTTTGTAGAAAATAATCAAAGACACGGTGGTATGATGATA
>JAOVVA010000033.1:6081323-6126384 GCA_028565275.1 Leiocassis micropogon
AACATTTAAGTGTGACAAACATGCAAAAGAATAAGAAATCAGGAAGGGGGCAAATAGTTTTTCACACCACTGTACATGTTCCACTCCAGTCTGACAAAATAGGAATTTGAAAGTACAGCACTACAAATTTTTACAGTTCAGCACTAACTGAAAAAGTACAGATAACCATTGGAATGAAAGGTAATCTAGTCTGATAAATTTCTACTGTAGATGCTAGGTTCGGAATTTAGCACAGACAGCGTAAATCCATTAAGTCAATCTGTGCCTTATGTCAATCTGTGCCTTATATCATTTCAGGTTGATAGTGTTTGTGTTACAATGTAGCAGGATCTTATCTTAGCATACACTGGGGCCGTTATTTTTTGCTGAGCATTCTTTGAATACCAGAGTCTATCTAAGGATTATTGTTGACTATAATTTACACATATTACAATGGCTACTTCCAGTATGATGCACTGTCACAAACCACATATCATTTTAAATTGTCTAAACGAGCATGAAAAGTTCAGTGTACTTAAACAGCCTCCTCAGTCATCAGATCTGAATCCAGTAGAGAACCCTTGGCATGTAGTAGAGAAGAAGATTCACAGAATAAATGTATAGCTGATGATTCTACATCGATTTGATTCAACAACCTGGAAAAAAGGCAGGATGTGAACTGTCAGTTCTTGGATATGTTGGAAACAGGCACAAGGATCTAAACAGCTATGCCTAGGGACAAACTGTGATTGCTTGACTACTGGGTCAGAGAATCTTTAAAACAGCAGGTATTATGGGGTGTTCTCAGTACTGTATGCAGGGTTTAATACCTCCCAAAGTGGTCAAGGCAAGACAACTGGTAAACTGTTGATAGGGTTATTGAGGTACATGGAGAGTGAAGGGTAGCTTATCTGGGTTGTTCTCCAAAGAGCTAGTTTACCACAAACTGACAGAAACGTTAATGCTGGTCATGATAGAAAGTTGTCAGTCCATACAGGGCAGCTTGCAGCAGATCAGTCACAGTGTCCATGCTGATAGTTGTCCTCTGCCAAAAGTGCCTACAATGGGCATGTGAGCAATGGAGCAATTCAAGATGGTGACCTGGTCTGATGAATCACATTATTTATTTTTACATCATGGGAACAGTTGCTGACTTTTTGTGGCTGACTTGGGGATGAGATGACACCAGGATGCACTGTGGGAGGAGCGCAAGCCAAGGGAGTCAATGTCATGTTCTGAGTAATGTTTCTGTTGATTTTACTTTGACACATAGTGCATTGTTGCAGACAAATCACGCCCCTTCATGGCAACAGTATTCCCTAATGGTAGTGGCCTCTTTCAGCAGGATAATGCATGCTGTCACACGGACATCATTTGAGGAACATGACAAAGAGTTCAAGGTGATGATTTGTCCTCCACATTACCCAGGAATTAAAGTATCTGCTGCTACCATCTTGGAGCAGATAACACATTTTTAGAGGCCATGTCTTGTTCATGCCTTGATGGATCAGAGCTGTTTTGGCAGCACAGGGGGACCCTACAAAGTATTAGGCAGGTGGCAGGTGGTTGGCTGATGAGTGTATATATAGTTTTGCTCATAAGTTTACACACCCTGGGCTGCACTCACCTGCGCAATTACTCACCCATGGGGAAGGAAAATCGGAAAAAAGGATATGAAAACGATATTCATAGATTTAAAAATTAAAATCTCTTCTGTTCAAACCCTCATAAAATTTGTTGTTTTGACACCAATCCATGGAAAGAGAGACTAGCAAAAATAAAACCACAAGCAACTTCAGCTTAAATATAGGCTTCTCTGAAGAGAAAGAAAAAAAGGATGACTTTTTCAAGATGCACAATAAAGAGGTTCTTGAACAAACATGTACTGCATAGTGGAGATCAAATGCCACAAAACAACCCACTTACAGCAAGAACCAAGACAAACCTCAAAACCACGGGTACAAAATCATTTGAACTGATGAGATCAAGATTGAAGGCTTTGGCCACAGCCATAAACTTTATGTTTGGAGGGGAGTCAACAAGGCACATGATGAGAAGTACACCATCCCTACTGTGAAGCTTGGAGGTGGATTCTGATGTTCTGGGGATTCTAAAGCTTCTAAACACAGTTTTAAGAACTAAGAGATATGCAAACTTTTGGTAGGAACCATCGGATTGTTTCCTTTATTGGCATTAATTATTATTATTATTATTATTATTATTATTATTATTATTATTATTATTTTACGTGACACCTGTTTTATGTTGGTGCTTATCTTTAAGAGTCTTCTCACTCTGGAAAAGGTTTTCATTCAGGATTGCTCTTTATTTTTCTGCATCCATTTCCAACTGTCTTCCAGTTGCAGTTGCAGAAATATATCCCTACCACTTGATGTTCCACCCAGTGTTTTCACATTTTCACTGGAGCTGATAAGATATGATTCAATTAATTGTCATATGTACCTTACTATACAGTGAAATGATTTATATATCAGAGTCAGAGTGCATGGTCAGCCAAAATATAGCACCCCTGGAGCAAACATAACAGGGTTAAGGGTCTTGCTCAAGGGTTCAACAGAGGAAGCGATGAGGCTGACGTTCCGATCAGTAACCCAGACCCATAACCGTTTGAGCTACCACTTCCTCCATATATTCATTTGTCTTTGTGTGTGTGTGTGTGTGTGTGTGTGTGTGTTCATGATTTAAGTGATTAAATTTGAGGGATGGCTGCACCAGATAAACACACACACACACCTCACACATGTGTAATGAGATTCCTTCCCCCAAGCCTGCCATTGTTACTTTCTTTCTTTTGGTATCTTATTGTCCTTCATGTTCTCACTTCCCCTGCAATAAGATTGATATTGTGAGATGTCTAAGTCACTTTTTCACACAATCATAGGAGGTGTTACAAATATTGTCAACAACAGCTTGACATGCTAATACTTTTTAATGCGCTGGATTCATTTACTGTACAAAGTGTGGACTGAATAGACAAAGTAACAAAATACAATTTTATTTTTTTTAAATAAATGCTGCTTAGCATATCAGTGATACGTGTTGAATCATTTTTCACAGCGTGGTATTTTTAACTAGACAGTTCTGTTCTGGTTCATCACTAGGCAACAACTTGCATAAATGATCCATCTGGGCTTGAATTTTCATGCATTTTGCCTATATCATGAACACATCATAAAAAAATTAAAGCAGGAACATCACGTCTCTTGAAGCTACAGCAAAGCAAATATGAGGTATTTCTTAAGTATGTCCTTACTACATTGTTGTATTGTTAATGCAGTGATTTATTAAGTTTCTACAGAAAAAAAGGAATTCATATAATTTCAATCTTTTTCATTTCTGCCATCCTTCCAGGTTCCCCTTATACTCTACTTTTTTATTACTTAAATTTTTATATATTATCTTACATTTTCTTCCTTTTCCTAGTCAGAGACCTATAAGGTATAACTGAAAAGTGTCAGAAAATCTGCCTCATGCTGTTCCCAGGCCAAACATAAACTTCAGTACTTTGTGTTAATTCTTCTATAAAAAATGGCCCCTTTGGGATATTACACTGGTCTTCTCTGTGTTTATGTGTATTGTGTGCTGGCCTTCACAGCATTAGAGCCTCAAACTCTTTTCAATCACAGTACCAATGGCCATGCAAGTTTGTCAGTTCCACAGCAGTTACAGCTCACTTAAAGGCAGTTACAGCTCTAGTAAACATGCAGCAAGCCCCCCAAAGGTGGATCATAAATGTTCGGTCTGTAACATTTGTAAACATTCATTCTTCTGACCTCATTACCTAGATTTTATATAACAATACAGTGTAAAACAATTGTATGTTTATACAATAAGGGGGCATAACCAAAAGGCATGACCAGCATGATGTATGCTGGTCATGCCTTTTGTCACTTGTGGCCATGCATTACCTTCTAAAGCTAAACACAAATAAAAAAAAATACATTAATGTTAGGCTTTGTATTAGCTACTGTGAGCAGATTAGCAAAACAAACAACTTAAATAGCTACAGTATATACACTTACCAGACACAAATGATTTTTGCTATTTCCTTAAAAGCGTTCATTGTCTTCGTAATGTCTCAGTACATAGTTAATAAAAGGTCATATATAACAAAACAAGATGAAATTATAGTTGTTTTTGTTCATTTTTGAGCATGAAAAATTACACAAGGACACTGTATTGGTGGTGATTTATGTTATACATACTGTACAATACAGAAAATGTGTGTGCCACATGTTCTGAAGGTTATGGAACATCGAAGTAACCAGTCTTGCTTCTCTAAAAAAATCAAGTTGCTAACTTTAGTTGTTTTGGGATGATTTTATATGTCCCCTAAAAATTACCATTTTTCAGAATTACACTGTTATTCATATTTCTCCATGAGTATTGATTGTAAAATTGGTGTAAGCATCTAGAAGCATATGACCTGTAAAAAATTGTTGCTTAAATCACTCTTAAAGCACTTTTTCCCCCCAAAAAATCTGTAGTTTCCACAACCAGGTTTGAAATTTCTTAACAATTTTGCCTCTTAGAATAATACACTTTTCCAGATTTATGTCTTTTAATGCAAAATCAATTTGCTATAGATTGGTGAAATCTAAAGTTTCATTTGAATGACAATTAAGATTATTGAAAGATACATTAAAGCGCATAAAATTGTATTTAGAATTTTTTTTTTATCAGATAAAAATATAAATGTGTATGCATATTTGCAACAACAATACCATGTTTTTGCAGCATGTGAGTGATTTTTCAACTTACCACATCATATGCACTACAATTTGCAGACAGTTGCTGTCATGTAATTAAAATCATAGCACTGTCATATACGTAGATGCACAAAAATGGTTAGGGTTAGGGTTATGAAAAGGGTTATAAAAAAATAGGGTTATGTTTTTTTGGCATGCCACATTTGTGAATTAAAGTTAATGCAATCAGTCAAATATGATCTGACCTCTAAAACCTGTACATTTACACTTGAATTATGACCTCCACACCTTACATATTGGTTATGGAGCTTGCATCAACCCCCAGAAAAAAAGGTTTATTGTCTTGGGTCTATTTAATATCATTGTCTCCTTCACTGCCATACTCTTGCTAGTCATCCTCTGAATTATTCACGCTGCCATTTCTATCACCGTTGCTCTACCCATCACCATACCATATTTCTCACTGCCACAGTGTGCCAGATGCTCCATCATAATTACAGCAGACAGAGGCAGAAGAGAAGATGAGGGGTGTAAAGAACAACAGAGATGACCGTTAGAGAGGTTACAATGAGAATAATATTTTTAACTTACAATTAAAAAATATGATGAAAGGAAGACAAACGACAAAGGCAATAATTAAATTTTGCAAATCCAAATTTAATGCATATGGCTGTGGTTGTGTATGCAGTCAGTGCAGGTCTCTGGTTGGAATTCCTGCAGTTTTTTGTTCACCTCTCACTGCAGGAGGAAGGTTTGAGATATCCCAGGAATCACACTTGCATTACATGCTCCACAGCCCTGAGCTGATGGACCATTATATAAAGCTTGCAATCTGAGCCATATCTATGTAAGTCTGGTTGTGTGGGATCCTTTTTGCAGACACACATAATTGTAGTGTTATTATAAGATACATTATCTGATCTTCATATAGACCTAGAAAATGACAGAAATGTCAGGGTTTGGCATAATTTAGAAAAGAAACAAATATATTGTTGAATAGGTCATTTCATTGCCAGCAATGCCATGAAAGAAACAGGTGTATACACACTGATGAGCCATAACTTTAACACTAAATAATATTAACATGTTGACATTGATTATCAATTATATACTGTACCAAGAAACTTGTAACAAGATAGAATAGAATAGAATAGAATAGAATAGAATAGAATAGAATAGAATATCTTTATTGTCATTGGAACATGTGGGAAGTCAATTAGGTGCTTTACACATATTTTCTTACACACACTTTACCCATATTGCACATAAAATGGCAGATCATGGGCAGATAAAACTCATTTATGCCTGCTGGGAGCAAAGACAGCCCATCCAATCCAATCCCACAGAAAAGCCAATACAGCACATTGCTGGCTACACTAGAAATGTATCAGAACAACCAGTGCATCACAGCCCACTGTGCCTGGGGTTGCCAGCAGTCAAAGGCCACAAGCCCAGCCTCTAAATTCCTGAGATCTCATTCCAACCACGCATCCATGTAATCCATGTAATGCACTAGACAAACAAGTCTGATCCATGGAGGCTCAACCCTGGATTTCCTGCCAACATCTCAATGCCAGACACCACAGCACAACCCCAGACGTCATGTGGTGTCATGACCTGAGGGGCCTGAGCGGCCCAGGTGCCACAAGGGGGACCTGCACAATATTGGGCTTAATGTTTTGCATTATCATGGTTAATCAGTGTAAGCAATCTCAATACTAAAACACATTTTGGTCTTTAGTGCTTCTTACTGTTGCCATTTCACTGAAGTAAAAACTGAAGTGAACTGTAGATTCCCCCTTACACTGGTCTTTTCATTAAAGAGAGAAGGAGAAAGAGGCTAATCCTGCCCCTGTGCAAAGGTTGAATTTAAATGTAAATATATATATTTTTTTATTAAATATCATTACTATGTCTCTGGGAAACCATCAGGCCAAATTTAGCCAAGCTTTCAAAAGCCAAAAGCACAAAACTAATAGCTATAACTAACCTTTTACAGTCATATACTTTTACAGTATATGAATCTGTACATCACCTACTATAAGTAGATGTGAAATCCACAGACTAAAACGACATTTTTTTAATAGTGGCAAGACAGGAAGTGACCATCACAAGTTCTAAATCACAGGTGAAGGTGGCCTCTGGCAATCTGGAGGGGAAATGTCAAGGCTGGATGTAAAATTTTATGCATGGTTCCACTGCCATGTCCATACTAAAGGCACATGCTCAGTGTATTGTGTATTTTGATTATATACAAAATTTCAAATTGGCCGAGATATGGTGCTATCGCAGGACTCTTGGAATATATCCTATGGAATATATAGACCTTTCTCTGTTAAAATAGCTAACTGGCTGCCACTTAATAAATGAATGGTCATTATAAGTCATTCTGTTTGATGGATTTTAAATTTTACAGCACTATAAACTTGATACATTTTCACTGCTCCTGACAAATAAATGCAAAATGAATGTCATCAGTGATGATTTTTAATTAATGTCTTCCTTATTTTACTGAAAAAGACATTCACAATGAGGGTTAGTAAAAGTGCCTTCGGTCAAAATATCCTTTGTGCCCTTTGTGGTATGCTGTATATTGCTAGAGTAGGCAATATATTGCCTGGACACAACATCAATAGTGTCTTATGTTTAAAATGGTCAAATGTGCTTTTCCTCTGCCGTCATAGTAATGGTTGGAATTGTCTTTATGACTACAGTCATGACTCTAAAACATGATACATGCTAGACACCCAGCCCCCAATATTTACTCTTATGTTCTTACCTTAAAAAGCTTTCTTCCTTAGACTGGGAGATAAAAGGCACAAAGAAACAAATCACAAAACAATACGATGTATTAAATCGAGACTGCAGTGTTTTTGTGCTTTATTTTTTATTCAAAAGTGGTCTCATTAAATCCAAGCAAAATAACAATTGCTTTTTAACTTTGATGATGGAGGGGAAGGCAATAAATAATAAGTGAACAATAAAGAGAAGGGGTACAACAGTGAAAATTGGAACTAAAGGAGCAGAGTTTTTATTTTTAATTACACTGAGTATCTTTACATGCGTGGTGTTCTGATAGTCAAAATGGATTCATTCCTCTTGCAGATTTTGAACTGCTGATATTTTTTTAAAATTTGCATTAATCTGGATGCTCCATGTAATCCAATCCGAAATTACATGCATGCATGGAGTTAGGTTTAGTCATTCTCTTGTCATTTACAAGCATTAAATGATTTTCCCTCTATAAAACACAATCTAAGTGTAATCATTACAAGGACACAGAGAAGAAGACTTTATGACAATGGGAAAATATTTCAGCATATTTGTTCAACAGTCAGTAGCAAAGACATTTGTCTTGTGATAAATAACAGAATGTCTTTACTCATCTTCTAATTTTACCAACATTTACATCTGGTGTTTGTGAGCACAAGGAGTAAAGGTTTTATCTGGAGTTTTTTTATTTATTTATTTATTTATTTTTTAACCAACCCCCCTTTTGTTATTGTGTACATATTGACCATATTTGTTGAAAATTGTAAACAAAAATGAATTGAGATCAATTTGCTTCCTGCTTATGCCTCAAACTGATATTAAAACGAATATTTTCTATGTCTAAATGAGACATGTAAATAAGTTATTATGGGAGAATAAAGAGTTTAATGCCCAGTGTAGGACACAGGCTTTGTTCACATTACCAGCCTGAAGTGACTTAAATCAAATGATTAACAACAAATCTGATGTTTTTCAGAGTCACTATCATATGTGGTCCTAGATCAGATATACAATGTATCCAACTTGAACGAGAACAAGTAGACCGGAATTCATGATAAAACAGCTAAAGAGAGGTGTCTGGCTTTTCTTCTGGATCGCAACAAATATATCCAACTAATTGCTTGCTGTCCTTCCAAGCAAAACCCCAGACATAGTTTTGCTAAAATTGCTTCCATTGTTTAAACTGAACGAGTGGTTGCACAAATATGATGTGTTTTAGCCCAGATGTCAAGTCAAAGATATATCGATTGGCACCCGCTAGCTGTTTCAGATGGTAGATGCATCCACATTAGAGTCAGATAAAAGTAAATTATAATTTTGAATGAAAACTGTCATGACAAGCAAATCTGATCTGACCTAAAGACCAGAACTAAACAATGTGGATTAAAATGTAAACCAAGATGCCCTGGTTGATTCGAAAGACCTAAATCTGTTTTTTTTTTTTTTTTTTAAATGCTAGCCTAGTGCTTCATTAAGCATACTTCCATTGAAACCAAGGTAACACTTAGATAATGAACATCCGATTGGACTAACATGTCTCTGCACATTCCCCATTCTCTGTGGTTATTGGTGAGCCATTAAAGTCTTTACTGTTGTTACCCAGCAGGGTGCCCTAGTAGGAAGGATAGCAAAGCTTTCATCCTTCTCCTGCACACAGGTAAGAGTGTGGAAACTGCACACACACCACAGCTTTTAATGTTCACGCCTTAAAAATCTTTCTTCCAGCTTCTCACACTCACACTTAAATGAGTCTGCACTGAAGTTTTGTTTCACACTGAAGCTTTCTGCTTCTGCCAACCAAGCAACTGAGAAAAACATTGATGTCTCCACAGGATACTTCTAATCTGCTATTTCAGCTCAGCTGGGCCACTATGTTAATATGCACTGAGGTTCATAAATGCGTCTTTGTAACGTACAAAGAAGTAAATCACAGAACAGTAAATATATATTAAATGCAAGCATGTTGTGTGTGTGTGTTTTATTTTCTGTTGCAAAACCTGAAACTGTTCTCAGCATTGAAGCACTTTAAACCTAAGTTAGCATTACTGGGTTTCATACCAGTCCTAGTTAGTATCTGCTAACTTACTAGTCGAACCTGTCTACATTATGTTAAATTTATTTAAGTCTTCATTGATTTTCTACATGGCGTATCCTGTACAGGCCCTGAGACTTCCAGCATGATGCAGGGTACACGGTGGACAGGGTGCCAATCCATTGTAGGCCACCCAATTTGGGACTGCCAACTAACTTAATCTGTATATCTTTGGACCGTTTGAGGAAAGCAGAGACCCCAAGGGACCCCACATAGCAAGGGGAAAATGTGCATTTAAGGAGGGACCCCTGAAGCTCTAAGTCCACAGTGCTAACCACCATGCCATCTTGTTAAATTGGTTAATTTCTGTAAAAAAATGTAAATAAAGATTGCCTTTAACTTTGGTAATGAAGGGGAAAAACATAATGATAATAAATAAATATCAAGATAGATATATAGATATCCAGATATCAAGATAGATAGATAGATACTTTATTGATCCCATAGGAAAATTCAAATGAAGGGACATGACATTTAAAACATTTTAATCATGTTATATTCAATATCCTTTTTGGTTGTTAAGGATACTAAATGTTAATATTTACTAAGATCAAGCATCTAGTTCAGGCTTCTTCAACCTTGGAATGTTTACATAATCTCAATAAAATATTTGAAATTAAAAACGTAAAATTTCCTTATATTTGCTGTCCAACAAGACCCATTCATCTCCCAGCTCTGTACTTCTAGTTCTTGTTTGTCTCCTGAGCTACCACATTACCACATGAGTGGTCAGAAAATAAACAATGTGTTAAGCCATTTAAAAGCCAACGGCATTCACTTTAATGATCTCTTCCCATAGGATTCCATGTAAAACATATTGAGAAAAGTAGGTTAAGTGTGAAAGCACCGTTAGTCACACAAGTAGTCCCAGGTTCCCAATAAGTTGACGCCATGCTACACACCTCATAACATGAAAATCTAAAGCTGTAAGATGTTGATGCCTACAATATGTATATATTTCACATTCTCTTTGCCTTTTTTTTTTACATGCACATCATACAGCATCAACCTCTTAGAAATCTAAGACATCACTTAAATGGTTTCATCAAGTGGATTGTAATTTGCATAACGAGATAATGAGATACATCACTCTCATATTCCACAGACACTCTTTTGTAAGAGCTCAGCAGCTCTGATATTACCCATTGAGAAGGTTTTAACCTGGCTGATTTATGTACATACACTACATGTGTAAAAGAAACCTAATACAGCACAGCCCTTGACATGGTCGCCTCTTCTACAAGCAGATTTAACATAGTTATAGTGCTAATCTTAAAGGGAATAACTGTTTAAATCTACTGATTCACCACCATTTGGGTTTCTGATAAACACCATGGTGTGTGGGCAGCAGAGGAACACTACACCTGGAGAACAAATTGCCGCCAGCTCACAAACAAATCTGTACATGTGCAAGAGAACGAAAGCTGTCATCATTAATAAGATTAAACCAGAACATTTTCTCCATATTTGTAAATAAAACTTTCCCGTGCCTAGGGCACTCTGTGGCATTTCTATACCATTTAACCAATGGTTGTATATGCTAAGAATGTATGAATCTGTTTTTCTGCGTAGCGTTCTGGGTGTTATTTTATGTTTGTTCTCAATGATATGAAATTAGGAAATGGGTTCTCTGAATATACTGTGCCTTAAAGGTACATTCTGCAATTTTAGAATGGCCAAGCGCTGATTGAATTTGCTTTAAAAAGAGAGAGAAAAAAAAATATAAAGAAAATAACTTCTCAACTAATATTTATGGTTCTAGGTACTGTATGGATGAATGGGCCAGAGGAACATCATGATGTAAATCTTAGATGCTCTGTGAATCTTAAAGGAAATTGCCTAAAACAAAACAATAGGGGTGCCACACTGTACAAATGCATCATCAGACTAATCAGGTAATGTGTTATAACCTAAATACAAAACAGTTATGAATAGAAGGTGCAATGGTTGAGAATGGAGGTGGCCATCTGGGCTGAGATCCTGTGAAATGCGACAAAAAAGACGAGTGTGAGAATTTTGCTTTTATTTGAGCACACAAGCATTCATATGTGAAGCTTGCAGAAAACAGAAAGATAATATGAACTTTATTCAGTCCCACATGCATCTTAAGTTTAGACCAATTACAAACTCAAGAGATTGAGATGAGGTTGAGAAACTGTCTGAGCTAGAATTCACAGCTCATTCGGATTCCAGTGCTGGGATTTTGACCACTTCTTCCCATTGTTTTTAAGAATGGATTAGTGAGGTCTGTATTAATTAAAAACAACCAAGCATCCAAACAAGCAATGCACCTTATTCCAGAAAGTAAAATTATTACAAACTGACAGGAACGGTGTATGTACTGTTCACATACATACATATATGGATATTTGTAACTCTTAACAAATACAGATAATGTCACTGTGGAACATCCCTATTTTGCTATTTTGATGTGAGCTTGATTATGTTTTGTGACTCTAGAGAATATGGTTCTTCCCAAAGGCAATAATTGTGCAAAGTGCACACAGCACTAAAAGACTGTTCATTTCCTTTTGTTCAATGAATGATTCGATATTGATTAAGTATTGATCTTAGCTTTTGCTTAATATGTCTGAATTCACAGTAGAATTACACAGTGTGCCAGAAACCTTAATATTGATCCTAGCTTTCTCTTTATACACAAACACACACACACACACACACACACACACACACACACACACACACACACACACAGTCTTCAATAGTTCTAACACAACTGGTTCCATTCATCATGGATTCAATAATTAGTGAGTGCTGTTGAAAGAAGTGTTAAACAGGCAAATGCTATTAAGTGTAGGGTAATGGGCTTCTAGGAATTCAACATTACTGCCCTGACAGCTAGTTATATCCTTTTGTATAATGTGTCTATTATTGTTTTAATGTACCTTCTAACTGCTTTAGAATTTATCACCGCTGCGTGCCCATTTCCAGTACTCTGGACACATTTTTAAAGAATTTACTGGATACAATATATATATTTTTTAGAGAATTTACTTGAGATATGTTTAGAGAAGGTGATCATTGCTCATCTATCTGATTTTTAAAAAAAAATAGGTAGACTTTCTGCTGTTTAACTGAAAAAGAAAGGTAAGCACTTGGGAAATCTCTGTTTTCAATCTCTAAAGCATCTGTAGCGCATATAATAAATGGTATAATGGCTGAGTGACTCTTCAGAGACACTTCCATGTAACCCCACAGGCCATGGGAATAGAGTTTCTACTGGTGCACAACATAGGCTATCAGCATTTAAAGTAGCTTTGGATAGAGTACTGGGGAAAGAGGCCATTATTTCCTGTAGTTTTCTTGACATCATGTGGCTGACTCCAATCTACACCGGTGGGAGTCAAATTCGCAGGCAACATGACTCTAGGTTAGGAAGAACAAGAGGCAGTAATTTACCTTCTTTAATGCCAAGTCATTCTGCTCATTTCACAATCACAGAATTGTATGACTAAAATAAGCAGTTCACCATAACGTGCCTATTGGATTTGGAAACCAAAAGGGAAGTCAGTCTCTTTGTCTTCAGTGATTTTCTGTATGGTCTGGCTGTTTGTTGTCATACCCAGCATGACCAATTAATCAGTGCACTGCTAATGCAACAAAAAACACTATTTAACTTATCACCTACTCGCTCATCGTTTATACCGCTTTATCCTGTATACAGAGTCACGGGAGGCCTGGAGACTAGCCCAGAGGACTTAGGGCACGAGCAGGAAACACTCTGGATGGGGTGCCAATCCATCGCAGGGCAAACACACTCACACGTTCATTCACACACTGGGGCATTTGGAAATGCCAATTAACCTAATCTATATGTCTTTGGACTGTGGGAGGAAACTGGAACGCCCGGAGCAAAACCAGGAAGCAAGAGGAGAACTCCATGCAAACAGATCCGAGGCAGAAATCAAATCTGGACCCAATGCTTACCACTAAGCCACTGTTCCACCTTAAATTAACTTTTTTAATTTCCTTTTGAATTTGTTTCATTTATTTAATTTACTATAAGATTTACTGTACATTTTATAAAAATTAACTGGCAATTAAGTTCCACTTATGTTATAGTCCACAAGTTTGTGATATAAATTCTAAATGAATAAACCAGTATTACATTACATAAGATTTATGCAATGTTTATGAATATCACAAAAGTGTTCAATGTAGATACCCTTTAAATAAAGTATTAGCCAATTATCACACAGAATCGTGTGTCGGTAAGGAAAATTAGTAACAATTACACACATGCATAAAAAAAACTCAAATTAAATTAAATGCTCTTACCTAACATATGGTGTACCTTTGAAATATGTTACATGACTCAAAACATTTTACATACCTTAAAATGATACCATATGTTGCAGCAGATGATAGACATTTTCATGTATAGGCTATGGAAAAAAGCAAGTAAATTACTGTGCGTGAGAGAGCATAATGAGAGCTGTTCCTCCCACAGACTTGATGCAGATGGGTTAAACAAGCTGGTCGATCCTGGTCTATGCTGCAGCTCAGCGTGACTGAAGTTTTTAGAGTTTGCAGTTCAGCACTGCAGAGATGGCCAGACTTAACTGAAAGGATATAATTCACTTCCAGTGAGCTTGGCTGGCCCTCATTCTTTGCACACTGACACATCTCTGAATTATTAGTACACAGAGTCCTGGTGGCATAAACTCTAGCCATGCACTGCAGTATGTGGGAGAACATTTTGAATCATTGCCTGAATATGCTTTAGAGTTCTATTGTCGATTGATGAAAACATTTGTAGAAGGAAAATATAAGTTAATATGCTGTTGCTTTAACATGATTAAATATGCTTACATTTGCTGTATGCTATTCGGAGCTCACTCAAGACTTATTTGGTAAAGAGTCAGGTGCAAATGTGATTGAAAACACTAATTCTTTGAGAAACATGTTTACACTAGAGGAATGGACTTTGGCTGAAATTCCTAATGAAAAATGTTTTTTTATGAAGGTATGTGTGAGAACAGTGTTCCATACAGCTATATGTTTGCAGTGATATTGCCAGTGGATGATACAAATATTTGGCATGTGTGGCATACTGGAATGTTTCTTTCAATTACTTTCTTAATCATAACTTAACAAGAAGCCAAACTGCTCCCAAGCACCAAGCTTTAAAGACTTTAATTAAAGTTTAGACCTTTAATTTGATGCTGAATGTAGGATATACTGTAGCATGCCCTTATGTTACTATGCCAGTGTATTTGCTAAAATAAAAGAATACATAGAAGAAGTTGAAGAAAATATGGTTTGATATTGTGACATGTTAAATGAAAAGCTGTACATCTAACAAAGTGATATGTTATGCATAGTCATTAGGAACTATAAAAAAAAATGCACTAACGTATAATTTATGAATCAATGTATTGAAATTAAATGGAGAATTAAATTCTTAACTCGAGGCCATGCTGTTGTGCTGAACATCAGCAAGGCTGTGATGAAATGTTTGGCCCAAGGGCACATCCCAAATGCTGAAAATATCATTGCCATGCTGTTATTCAGTACAACAGCATGACTTACAGTGTGATATTGCTTTTATGCCACTGTTCTATATTAACAGAATATGATTTGTTTGTTTATTTAACCAGATGTTTTGCTCCACCAGCTCATATCTTCTTTCACAACTGGCAGAGTTGGCAACAAACAGTTACTGTAATTAACATGGATGAAAGTAGTTTTGAAGTCTGGTGCTATTAAAACATTTAGGTATGTATTTTGAGTTAGCCAGAAACAAGACAACACAGACATTTCAGCAGCAATTGGACCGACTTAGAAGCAATTACTGAGGAGAAAAAGTGTTGTTTAAGATGACATAACATTATCGGGTGTGCTTTCTTGCTGAAAGTGCTTCCGTGACTGGTCTTGGATGTGGGTTTTGGCAGGCAACTCCTGCTTTACACAAACCTGCAGAAATACTATATAGATCAGATGCATAACTTTCACCAAGCTCAGCTTACACACACACTCAACTATTCCATTTCATACAGAAACCCACACAACGTCTATGACTAGACGAGGCAGGCCAGTTCAGGCCACATTCCCTTACTGCACTGCCTCAGAGGGATGTCATTGATATTCTGTAACACAGCTCGCCATGTTCAGGAACTCACACACTGCCTATAAAAAGTGCATTATAAGGAGTTGGCACCAAACAGGACACAGAGGCGCTTAAACCAGACTCATATACATACACATAGACATGCTTCACACACACACACACACACACACACACACACACACACACACACACACACATACTTTCTTTCTCTCTCTCTCTCTCTCTCTCTCTCTCTCTCTCTCTCTCGCATTCAGATATGAAGTTACTCAACTCTGTGTGATGATAAAGAGATATCCAGAGGTCCAGAGTCTGTACAGCTCTGTGATATGCCAGCATATTTTTTTTCCATATGAGCAAGCAGGCAAAACGATTACTTATCTTTAGCAACATACACTGATTCGTCAGAGAGGAGACTTATAAAAGGCTACACATAATCTATAGGAGCAACCTTCTTCAAGTGGCTGATCTTATCACAATTTCATTTCACGCAAAATATTAAGGACTCCTTTACCATCATCAACATTATCATCACCATCTACATCACTAAGTGAGGGCATGCTATTATATTACAGGAACATGATGAGTGACAGGGTGGAGTGAACAACACTTTCAAACTTGTAACACATGCACGCGCACACACACACACACACACACACAACATCCTTGATGCAAGGTGATAGCTGGGCTCAGTGATGGTGGGGCTCAGAGGGAGTGTGCTGATTGTCGGCAAAGCGTCACTGTTTTAAATCTGATGCAGACAGCTACAGAAAGCCAATGGAGGGAGTGTGGGTGAACTTGGGGAGGTTGAAAGCAAGTTGTGCAGCAGCATTCTGGATTAGATAGAGAAGCTGGATGGTGCACAAACGCTGACTTTCCTGTGAGTTGCTGTAGCACTGGCTCAAAATGACAGATGACTGAAAAAGCTGAATGCCTTTTGTGGATAGGAATTGCTGAAAGCTCCAATTGATGCATTGGAGAACTCAGCTAAAACAAATCAGTTTAGGTAGAATGACATCTGCTTGCCTATGGTTACCCCTATGAAGTAAGAGATGAAGCAAGAGGTGTCCAGGTAGTGCACAAGATCTTGACCTAGGGATGTATCTCCAGGGATACACAGCAGTTTGTTTTGCTGGTGTTTAGTTTAAGTAAATAAGCTGACATCCATTGTGAGATCTTTGGCAGATATCCTGAAATCCTTGCAGAAATAAAGTGTATCTGATATGGGGAAGAGTGGGAATGAGGAGAGGATGGATTGCAGATATGATTAACCAAGAGAATTGATATAAAGAGTAAATAGAAGAGGACACAGCACTGAGCCTTGTGGAACACCAGATGCTTATCATGCAAAAGTAAAACAAGCACGTTAAAACGGATGAAGAATGTAAACATATTAATTTGAAGAAGTGTGATTACCTCAGATGGTGTACAAATATGGATTTGCAGCATTAGCTCAATCAGTGTTTCTGTTGCAAATGAGAAAATACTTTGTAATATCCTATGCTTTACGCTTTATAAATCGGTTAGCTAATGCATTATGTAGGCTGTAGAATCCCTTTTCCACTCACCACTTAGTGCCCTTGATTGGGGGTGTGACAGGGATTTTGGAGTTCTTCATCATCATTTGTCATGACATCTTGACATCAAAACTGAAAAAAAAAGGATTTGTTGCTTTGTATTTGGCAGCCTATATTTATTGTAGACATCATTTAATCTCTACCATTTAAGTATAACATTACTGATGATATGTAGATTTATATTCCAACTTAAATAAAACATTTATTCATAGATGCAATGATGGAAATATTTTCTCAAAAAATAAAAAGGAATAATGTGATTTTAACACTGTCTTTGGACAACCAATGAACCCATGTTTTATTTCAATCCTTTGCAATAGAGCAGACATTGCTGCCAGAAGACATTATCTCTAATGAGGAGAGCATTATTCCATTTTGTCCAGCAAGGACGATATGGCCACTTTGATAGCATGCTGGGTGCCCAAGACTCAAGTGCCCCTCTCTATCTGTCTCTCATCTATCTCTCTGTGTCTTTCCACTCAGCTGTATACATGCACAGTTCTCATATTTCCACAGTCTGTTCCCAGCAGACATTAGTGTAGGCCTGTCCACTTTGTGAGTCGACTCTTGCTTTGTGCATGCTTCTTTTTTTTATTTTATTTTATGCCATACATTGTTTGGGTTTAGTCATCAGATTAAGTGGATTTAAGTTAATGCTGTGTTATTTACACACACACACACACACACACACACACACTGTAAATAAAGGCCTGCAAAATTATTACCATAAATAGTATGGCAAGAACTGAATAGGAATGCATTATTGAAAGCAAATAAAACGTGTTGTAAAGAGATAGAAATATAGATAAGAATAGGAAAAAAACAAAAAAAAAAGCTAGCTAGAAAGGTTCACAGGACATCTGATAGACAACAAAGGTGTGCAGTGGGATCTCATATGATGTAACAAATAACATTCAGGTGAGTCCTTTAGCACTGTAGCCTGACACCTCCAGGGTCGAGGGTTTGATCCCACCTCGGCCTGTGCATGGAGTTTGCATGTTCCCCCTGTGCTTGGTGGGTTTCCTCTGCGTACTCCAGTTTCCTCCCACAGCCTAAATTCATGCTGATTAGGTTAATTGCCCTTAGTGTGTCAATGAGTGTATGAGTGTGTGTTTTGTACACGTACATGTTTTCTTTCACTTCACTTTAGGAACAGCCTGGTTAGGGTTGTGGTGGTTTAAATTAGGCTAGAAAATAGGAAATAAAGCTAAATTCTCGTTAGTAGTTACATAATAATAATATATAATAATAATAATAATAATAATAATAATAATAATAATAATAATAATAATAATGTTATTGGAAAAATAAATAAATAAATAAAAAGAACAGAACCGGAAGCTTGATTTTCAGACACATGCATTTGTTTCATGCTTATGTGTTTGTGCTTCTTGCAAAATTTTGGTTGATGTTCCTGATTCATGTTCCCAGTTTAGGCTCTCGTTTTAACGCTTGTAATGTATCTTTTGTTTATGGACCACATTTTATAAAGACAACCTGTGCTACCATCCACTGTTCCACATAAATCCCGATGATTAGGTATGCTTACTAACCCTGTAGTTGCACTAAATACAGTATCTCTTGCAGAACCAATAAGCAAAAGATGACTGTTTTCCTGCACTGTGCTAAAAATTTGGCTTACATGATTCAGATCTTTCTCCAGAAAAAAAGGACACTCAATCCCCATCATTTGTTCCTTAAACCCATGCATTTTTTTATTATTATTCTGAATTGAAGGTTAATTTGAAAAAAGCAGAAAGGTGAAGAGCTTTTAGCTTTTTTTTCTGGAAAGCATTTAGCCTCGAGTCCTTCTCTATTTCAGTAATTGATTCCAAGGGAAGATGGACGTTTCAGAAAGCACACGCTGCTTCGTCTTTCTCTGTGCTGAAAGCCGGTCTGATGAGGAGCAGCATCGGGGCTTGGCATGTAATGGCAACGACCTGCTCTCATCTTCTTGAGATGCTGCAGGGCAAAGAGGATGGAGCAATGAGACACGGGAGGAATCAGAACTACTAAACCTGCACCTCCTCTTTTTCAGGACAGCTGATCATTTCAGTCACAGTTGGGCATCCTACTGCTCCAGTGTGATACCAAATTACGTGCACGCAAAGCGAAATCAAAGTGCACATAAAAGCCCTGTAATATGCTGTGACTCTTGGGCTTTCTCTCGGCTCGATGAGATTTAAATCGATTCCGAACACCCTCTCCGAAATGTCGGTTTAAGGACATTTTAGATAATTACACAGCTGTGCCTTAGCAATGAAAAATCCACCCCCTGTTCCTTAAAAGGTTTTTGCCGCAAATCTCAACGCAGCCACTCAACCATTTTGTCACTGGCTTAATCTAAAATGGACTGGTAAATGGAAAAGATTGTCTTTATTTATGCTGATATTGTAGCTTCTTTGCATGCATAACTGTTATGGGTATGGTAATGGCAAGGGAGCTGCTTATATCCAAGCATGCTGGTATAAATGTGTTGATTGTAAAAGAGAGGAAAGACAGCTTAGAGAAACCTTGAAGGACATCCCAGTGTCTCAACTGACATTACACAGAGTTTACCCAGTCTTTAGCTCTAATAACTTTTTCATACTATTAGAATGCCTTGCTCCTATATATAATGAGTATATTTTACTGGTGCTAAGGGTTATTGCAGGGGTGTTGCTAGACATTAAGCTCTACTGGGGCGCAGCCCCCCATTACTCAAATCACACATTTAGATTTTTTAATGTTAATTGCATGTGTGAAATGTGCTATATGAACATACCTTGTTTAGCCCACTGTTATTAAAATTGCCATACTGCTGCTGCTGCTGCTGTAACCACTATATATTTTTCTTCATTTCCCAAAAATAGAAATGAATAATAAAACGTTTTCGCACTAAAGAAAATTTCAAACAAGCAATCATTTTATAAGCTTCATTGGCAACTTGAACATGGTTTATACTTCCAGGTGAGCCGCTTCAAGTATTTCATAAATTTCTGATCTTCCAGGATTTTAACACACAACAGTCTCCAAAACATACACGAAATGGTGTGAAAAGTAAGTGACAGTTCTCTGGGTGGAAATGCCTTGTTGATAAAAGTAGTAAGATTGCTAAATTGGTTTGAACTGCCATAAAGGATACAGTAACTCAAATAATCAAATAGGATCAAATCTTGAGGCAGATGCACTACGACAAAAGAAGACTACTTTGTGTTCCACTCCTGTCAGCAACAAACAAGAGTCTGCACAGTTGAAGATTCATCTAGTCTAGTGGAAGATCACCTACAGTAGTCTTTTTCATCTTGTCTGTTATGCCTCAGTTTCTAATTCTTTGCTTGAATCTGATCATCTGTAGCCTCCGCAAAATACCTATTTTAAACCTATTTCAGTCTCAACCTGTTACCGTATAGCTTAATCCTGATTAGTGTTTTGTGTGCCAATACATGGATTCTTGTGTGCCCACTGCAGTGCACCATGATGCTAACATCCATGAACATGTGCGCTGAAGCATATAAACTTGGACTGTAAGGTGCACCTCAAAGTGTAATTTGGGGTAAACTGTGTTTCTTTTACATTGTGAAGATTTTTTAAATCCACTTCCAAATATAGAAGCTTACTTTATGGTTAAATGATAAAATATCTTTTCTACTTTCTTCTCCTTTAAACAAAGTTCATAAAAAAGAAAAGATGAATGTTTGGATGCTGTGTGAGATTAAATGGGAAACTCCATGTCTGTGGTCATATATCTTTTAACGGAAGAGAATGTGATGTGATGTGACACTCCCTTTAGATGAGAAGAGAGGCCTTGCCCCAGTGAGGGACTTTAAATATTTTGGCATTCATTTTCTTTGGAATGCAAACTTTGGATACACAATTAAAGATTTCGCTGCTAAGTAGGATGAAAGTCCACACCACCGAGTCTAAGGCCATGGCTCTGTCATGACAAAGAGAGGGATTCTCCCTTAAGGTGAGAGGAGATGCCTTGCTCTTTTCAGATGAAAGGAGACACCTTGACCTTTGTGGAGGAGTTTAAATATCTCAGATTTTTTTCTCAATTGACTGAGACAAAGTGCACAAGTTTGACAAATGAATTGGGTCCATGGCAGCAGTGTTACAGTATGTTTACTGGTCAGTCCATGACCCTATTTTTATCTACGGCTTGGATAGTGACTGAAAAAATAAGATCATGAGCACAGGTGATGGAAATGGGCTCCTTTGAAGCTTTGCTGTTCTTACTGTCAGTGTGGGTATTTAACTTGGCAATCTAGGACAGCCTCACAGTAGAGCACTTGTGACTGTTTTAGGCACCTTATAAGGATGCCACTGGTTAGGTTGCTACAGAGCGGTATCATATATATATATATATATATATATATATATATATATGGGAGGAAAACACTCTTGCCATCTTCCTCTGACTGGGGAGATATGAGAGTATGCCATCCCTACCACCCTGAAAGTATGGGTAAGCTCTCCTACTGCAGCTCCCTGGCACAGCGGCCAGTGGCATTACAGGGATTAAGATTTGAATGAGTGAATGAAAGACCAAATGTCAACAAAAGGAAATAAATAAATGAATAAATGTAGTGATTGATTAATTAATTAAGTAAGTAATTAAGTGTGTGAAGTACCACTTTTGAGCCTGAAACTTACCTCTGTCAGGAAAAAAGAAAGGAAGAAAGCTTGTTGCATGGTTCCTTTAGAGTTAATGCAAACTGTGGTGAAATGATCTAAGTCATTTAGGCTCATTAATGTTAAATGTCTTAATTGAACTGGAAAAAATTAGGCAAGGCATCACACTCATCATTGCAGTAAATTATGTGTGAACATTCTGAATACATTTGAAATGTTAACGCAATCAAGGTCAAGAGGCATTAAAAAGGCTATATTTCAGAAGTTCCTAGTTGTCGGCCAGTATATGTCTTTAAAACAAATGGAGTGAATATAAGAAAAGTCTCATCATATAAGAGTGTACAGAACTGTCGGGTCAAGGTTGATTAAATCGAGACGGTTCTGTGGCTTTAAAAGCTGATGATTTATATTAAATCAACATTCAGAGCATAAATTTTAGAATGCAAAAAAGGAAAGTGCTGACATTGATGAAAAGAACCGGCGAGAAGAAAGGATAGATAGGGGCATGAGAGGAAGTAAAATACTTAACAAAAAGAGAGCTGGAGATGCTAATATACTCAACTTCAATAACCTTTTAAGCTCCTTTTAAATGAGGTCTCTGGCCTGTATTCGGAGTTCAGTTAGGAACATGTAAAGTTAACATAGAACAGTTAATAAAAAAATTGCACATGGAAATTGCAGGGAAATTTACTCAAAATAGAAGTGTGTTGAATTTATTCTCTATTTGCCCTTTTTATCCACTCAAAAGAGAAGTTTAATTGAGTCAAATTGGGTTATCTGAATGTTTCATACTGTAAATTATCATTAGAATATAAATAAGGTTGGTATCTTCAACACATACTATGCACTTCCTGGAGATCCAAAAGGTGATCATGTTTTGTTCATCATGCAACAAACTGTATGTTCTTAATCTGGCTGTTTTTGGTTTCATTAATAGGATTGTGGTAGCATTTGCTAGTTTGTAGTCTGGTATCTAATATAATATTAGCAGATCCTAGATTGTCACAAGTCTGTAAAGACCACAAATTACCATGATGATAATGACTAGAATTATTTCTGACAGTTAACCCATCCATTCATCTAGGAACCTCTGTTGTCCATCTATGGACCATGGAGGCCAGTGGTGATTATTGTATTTATTCCCATTTTGTACGACCATAGCAGGACCTTCGGTCAACATTTACACACTTATTCACACACTATGCACAATTTGGAAACACCTATTAGCCTAATCTGCATGTTTTTGAACTGCAGAAGGAAACCGGAGTACCCAGAGGAAACCCACCAAGCACAGGGAGAACATGCACTCCATGACCCGTTGCAGGAATCAAACTCAGGACCTGGAGGTGCAAGACGACAGAACTAACCACTAAGCCACCATGCCATCTTGACAGTTAAATCATTATATAAAATTTTGTATGAGACTGTTTATTAAAAAGTGCAATTCATGAGTTGCCTTTACAGTGTTTTGCACCATGCTATTGAACGATTCATTTATCTCCCTAAACCACATTATCATGGTCAGGTTTGAGGTGGAGCTGGAGACCAGGAACACTCAGTGTGAATGGGATCTAATTCCATCTTAGAACACCATGTATACACATTTTCACACATTCTTTATCATCTCCTGGCAATTTAATGCAGGCAGTCCACCTCTTGGCATGTGTATGGAGTGAGAAGAAAGATCATGAGAACATGTACAAAAACTCACAATAGCTGAGGTTGGGATGCAGGAGATATGAGGTGACAGTGCTACCATGTTACCTCTTCAGAGATTGCTCAACTTATTATTATTATTATTTTTTTTTGCCATTTTTTAAATATATTTTTGGACCTACAATAATTTGATAATTAAAGACTTATGAACTCAGGAACACATGACTTTACAATATATTGGCCCTATTTCTATTTATACATTTAGAAATTGACCCACCCAAGAATACTGAACACCAGGTTTCTCATATCAGCCCTTATCACATTATTTTACAACTTTCGGCGACAGTTTACAGGCTTGCAATTATAATAAACCCCTGAAGAGAAAGGCTCAGAAAGCACTAACAAGATTCACAAGTGTATTTATCTGCTGTCATGTGCTTGATATACGTCTTGTTAAAGTACTCTGGTATAACTCACAAAAACTGTGTCGTGAACAAATTACAAATTTGAAGCACGGCAGTTGTAATGAATGAATAGAGGGTCTCTGATTGATTTATACCAACAACAGAGACAGTTGTTCAAGATCAAGGTCATCAGAAATGTCTGGCAGACCTGATGCCACAGCAGTGTAAATACTTTTCACCTAACACTTTTCTCTACTGACACACAGCAGTAACAATGACTGACTAGAATGACTGGCTCTAACAGATTTAACCCTTTGTGTTACAGCATCAAAGATGAATGTTTTTGGCATACTGCTGTCATGCAGGGAGAAGAGCCAGGATCTACATGCAGAGTGGAGTTTATGCATCATAAAAATAAAAAAAAAAACAAGCACATGGCTGAAATGCCATTTTTTAGTTCAGTGCTATTTGATACTTGGCCAACTATGGGTGGTCATTTCACATTGGTTTTTAAAAGTTCTATTAGTGGTTCATGCAAAAGGCATTTAGTATGCTGTCTTAGGCACCATTGTGTAATGAGCTATTGAATGTGAGATATATTGTGAGGGCATTTTGTTTCCACATCAAATTAAATTGTAGACTACACTCTTGAGAATATAATGTCCGTTGGACTATTTGCAAAACCTTGATTGGTATTCATTTATTTGTATTGATTGAAGCAGAGATCATGTAATAAAAAAAACAAGCGCTCTAATATTATAACAAAGTGGCTTGATTCTTTTTACATTCTTGTATTATTATTATTATTATTTTATTTTATTTTATTATTATTATACAGGCAAGCATTTCAGTCACTTACAGTGATTTATCAGAAGTAATTCCCTAAGTTAATTATCAGAAAAAGTTTGTATTTCTGAGCATTCTTTAAGTGAAGAATCTTTTCTTTTTTTTATTTCTTGGAATTGAATGAGAACAGTAATTGTCGGTGACATTTGAGTAAGAACCTCAGTGGGTCACTTTCCTTTGAACACAGCTGCTTGTTCCTTGTGTTTCCTTGCTTGTTAGAGCTCATTCCCTCATTTCTGAGAGTAAGGGACTACTGCTGCCATCCTGTTGAGTTTACCTTCCTCATAAATGATGCATTAGATGAATGGCCATCCTCTGATTCTTTAGTGAGACCATTCCGTTGAAGGCCACGGGCTTTTTCCCCAATCTCAATCAGCCAGTTTTAATTTGCCTGCTAATTAGCAGCCATCTGTGGGCCGTCACAGTCAGGATGTATGGGTCTTGTGCAAATGGGGGAGAGGCGCAAGGGACTGTGACAGGGTTAGCTGCAGGCTAGTACCCTGAATTTACTGACTCATTTAACTAACACAAAGACAGGACTTTTGGTGCAGTGCTTTACCACCAGATAGTCCCCCCCCCCCCAAAAAAAAAAAGTTAGCGCAGAAGAATAACACTTTTTTTTATAGTATCACTTACTATGAAGGTCATATTTTAAATGAGCTAGGAATATGTTTATTATTTCATACTGCACTGTTGTTCTATGCATTATTAATAAATTATGTTGCACTTTATATCTATCGTTACTATGCATTCTAAATTATGAACCTAATGTGGTTCCTAATATAATACACCTAATAAACCTAATATAGTATCAATAACACATTACATCACCAAGAAAAAATAACCAATTGTTATTATTATTATTATTATTATTGAAATTTATTTATTTATGTATTCATTTATTTATTTACTTGTTTATTTATTTACTCCACTTAAAGCCGAAAAAAAACAACCTATGAATTTTACAAATCTTAGAAATATAGTTCTATGTTTTAGAAATAATTAAAGTGTCAGTGTGTCTATGATTGAACATTATGTTCTGTGTATAGTGGAGTGGAATTCATTTGGAATTGGTGATCACAGTGTGTTAGAAACATTGCATATATTGCATTAACTCTTTAGAAATGCACTATAAATATTGATGTAGACTCTAATGCCATTTCAGAAAATTATTGTGTGTGCACATACTCAAAGGTCATTCTACATAAAGTATAGCTTTCACAGAAATTGTTTCCAGCATAATGTATGTTGTTTTAATCCGTCAGTCCTGACAATTTATGTTGCATTCATCATCATAGGTACCTTTTTATTCAAATTCTTTAAAACAAACCAATGACTGAATGGTTGCCAGCAGAGCCGTGCCTCACACTGTGTACACATAAATGTCAATAACTTCGTTAATGAGAATTAGGAAATAAGTAAGAGTAAACATTTAAATTTGCTGGCACATTACTGATTCTTGCCCTTATCAATGATGGGGAAGGTAAGAGCACTTCAGTTTGTTTTGTAAAACATATTTTCTCCTGCATTAAGTAATAAATTGGTTAAAATAACAGATTTAAAAAACATCATTAGACCAAAGTGAAAGGCATATAAACAGTCCCAGCTTTTTCATTTAATAAGAACTCCATTTGTAAATGTGTTGGTTAGTGCTCATTTATTTGTTTGTTCATTCCTTTATCTTATGAAAGTACCTGCCATATATGGTAATAATAGTATCACTGGGCATAAAGTTGCAGAATTTATCTCCAATGGGTTGCCAGTCCATTGCAAGACATCATGCACGCACACACACATTGACTCCTAGGGGCAGTTAACCATAGGCAGACTGCCTTCCTGCAGGTTTTTGGGCAGTGTGAGAAAACCTGAGGCAATATAAGAAACCTTATGAATCCCACATGAAGAGAGATGAGATGCAAAACAACACACAGACAGTAATCTAAGCTCAGGAGAAGACAAAGGACCCTGGAGCTGAAATGCTGCAATGTAATATGAATTATGGTAATGTGAATTTTGGGTACCGTATATTAAAAGAAAAACTAGAAATATTCGGCATACTCGTTAAATTAGTGGCAATAGTTAATCTACAGTATACTTGGTGATAGACATATTGCAATACTAAGTTTAGATTCTCATAATCATCAACTGTAAGAAGATTTGTTTATTAGATATTTACAAATCTATGTAGCCAATAATAGGAAATCATCATGTGATGGCCACCATGATTTGATAAATGTCACTGTTACAATTGTTCCCTCAGCTCCAGGATCCCCCGGTTTTAATTGTGAGCATGAAGTATTTCTGCATGTTTTCTTCATGTCTATGTGGGTTTCCTTCAGGTTTTTATTATTATTATTGTTATTATTAAAAACTTCCCAGTAGGTGAATTGGCAAAGCTAAATACACCATAGTTGTGGATAAGTGTGTTAATGTGTATGTTTGGCATGGTCCTTATGATGTACTGGCATTCAATATAGGGTGTATTCCTGTCTTGTATTCAGTATTCCCAGAACTGGCTCTAGATCTAGGTTTGAGGTCTTTTACTTGGCCGGTAAGACCATTATATTTATTAGCCTTTAGAAGCTTTTGGGTGTTTTTTTGCAGTATGTTTTGGGTCTTTATCCATTGGTATTGTGAAACACAGCCTTCAACCGAATCTGACCAGAAAATATAGCACTCTAAAGTTCGAATGTCTTCCTGCTACTTATATCAGCAGTCACATCACAAATAGACAAAGATGACAAAGTTCCATTGACAGGCATACAGTACATCCCTTAACACTGCATGTTTAATGATGATGTGGTACTGTATGAGCAGGCCCTTTAAATGTTTATTATCAAAGTCTTGCTTATCTTGCATTGAGTTAAATGCAGTTTTTTTGTGTTATTTTTTTTACAATAAAAAAGTCTCTTGATAGTAAACTTAGTGACCAGCCAAAATAAATTCATATGCCACCCCATACCCAACAAGAATGGCATGACACGACCAAAAATTAACCTAATATGCATAAGCTTTAGTACTAATAAGATGGAAAATTGTTGAGTAGTACGTACTGTACGATGTAATATTTTTTTGTAATGTGATGAAATGTGGAAACAGCTTTCACTTACTCATAATTCTTGGCCGAAGGACAATTTTAAGAAAACAGTGCTACTACTTGATTAACAATGGTATTTTGTTAATACTTCAATACCATTTAACAAATTTAAATTTTGATTGTAAATTGGTCTTTAGCCTAAACACACAGGCATGTTAAAAATTCCTACATTTAGTGTGTTTTTATATTTTTAACAAAGTAACATGTGACAGAGTATGGTTTAAATGGGAGAAATAATAGTTTATTATTATTATTATTATTATTATTATTATTATTATTATTATTACTACTACACTACATAAGGTTTTAAAATGATATAGCTACTGTTAAAGATTTGAAAGTGATATTGCAATACCCAAACAAATAGCCAAGAAAATGGAGCAGTGAGCATGTTTGGCACATTTCCAGAACATACTATTCTTTTAATAAAGAATTAAGTGAGAAAGAAAAATCATATCATCAAAAAATATTGTGCTTGTAGAAATTTTGTGTGGTGGCTAAGACTTTGTCATACTGTATTTTATCATTTGTATTACATAAAAATGAAATGTGATGAGCTATATTCTTTTATTGAAAACAGTCATTTTAAAATGTCAATGCATATTATTTTATTGCCAGGCGTAAGAACATGGTGTTCAGAGCAACACACTTAGAAAGTACTATTTATTTATTTATTTATTTATTTAGTCATTTATTTATTTAATAACTTTCACTGAAAAATACGATTTTTTTTTTTTTTTTTAATGTGTGCAAAACCACTGCATGTAAAATCACTTCCTGAGTCCACAGGTCATATAAATTCACTTAAGAGCCTACAGCAACCCTTTGGATAAATTAAGGCTTTATCCAGCCTACATGTTTATAGACAGTTACATGTGTGGAAAGGTCTGTTTTGTTTTAAAAAGGAAAGAGAAAATGACAATAACTTGCTGTTGACTTCTTCCTGGAGTTAAATGTAGCCATGGGCATTCTTTTTGATTTCTTACACATACACACACACACACACACACACACCAATTAGCCATGGGTGTTCCTCTTGTGCCAACCCCTTGTTGTGGGTTGCAAACAGGGAAAATTTGGAGTGCCATATTTCTAGCGGGCTGTGGTTCACTGGGCGTTCTGGTGTCTTTTTGTTGTGGCCAGCAACTTTTTTGCTAACTTTTATTGCATTAGTTTTATTGTGGGATCAGACCGGCCGGGTTGGCCTTTGGTCCATATGTGAGCCTTGGGGTAATATGATTGTAAATTACACTGAAGCCCTATGATGGAATGACACCCTGACCTCATGGCCTACAGTAAGTCTCCTGGGATAGGCTCCAGGTCCCCCGCGACCCTGTATACAGGATAAGGTAAAGAGAGTAAACTATACTGATACCCCATGTACTGGAGTGACAGAACTACATATATATAAATATATACAAATATATATAAATGTATGTTCTAAAAATCTTGATGCTATTATCTTATATATGAGAAAAAGCAGCATTCAACCTAAAAATATTAGTGTTGCTAATAGTGAAATAAAACAGCAAGGGGCCTCTTAGCAACAAGAAGAAAACCGTGCTGTTCCCTAAAAAGATCCACTCGTTCTCTCTTTTTTTTTTTTTTTTTGTTTAAAACCACATTTGCATTTCTAGTTTCAAACTAAAGGAAAACCCTGAATAATACAATAGACTCAAATTTATTCTGCCACATGCAGGCACCAGAAGCTAGTAATGTCAGCATTTGCAAAGAGAAAAGTAGAAGAGAGTATAAGTGGTAAAACATAGTTTGATTGCAGCTTTTGGCAGAAGTGAGACATTTATTCCTTGTCATCAGGTTTTGTTATATAACCTTAGGGGAAACACAAATATGGTTTCTATAAAGATTCTTATATATGGACACTATATACAGTGTGTTGTTACCAGCCAATTTTGTGGTTAAGTATTGAATTATGGATGAATGCATGCATCATTTATTATCAAAGATTCTGGGTAAAAAAAAAATGTAAAAAGCGGGCATCAATAAAGCAGATCCAATAATCAGTTCCAATAAAGCCTGCCATAAAATGCATGCCTTGCACGTTACACCCCCTAATCAGTCTCAGGGCAGCTGCATAATTCTCATGCTGGAGACACATTTCTGCAACTCACCTTCCTTTTGTTTCAATTCGACCTCGGTTTTAGTGAAAGTCCATTTTTTAGTCTATGCATGCCGTGGTGCGTTGAATTAGTATGCTAAAGGGATAGTGAGTTGTCTTCAAATTTAAGTGGGCAGTGGGGGTGCAGTAAGCTATGACTCATATACTGTAAACTGGTGGAGAACTGGAGATTTCCTTGTTTTAAAAACATAAATGATGCAAAAGGCCTGTATATATGATTCTTTTTTATACAGGCTTCCCTTTAAAATACTGCCACACTCCATGTCAGGGGTCAGAAAATAAGAAAACAAGGCTAACGCAGTGTGACCATAGAATTATATGATTCTATCTATTATCCCTTCTACACCCAGATATGGTCAAAGAACAGATACTGTATCTCAAATTGTGCATTTTCTTTCATTCATTGTAAACAGTGCTTTGTAGGTATCCTGTTTTTTTAAAGATATGCTATTGAACAGTAACCTCTTGCAGTGAACTCCGAGATTTCATAGCACCATGATATTTTTCATGACACTTTTATAAATGTATAAACATTAGACCAAAATATAATGGACACAGAATTTCAGACGTTATCAATCAACGTCAATTAAATCACAGGGAAACTAGGAAAACAAGAAAGAAGAAATAAAATAGACTCATAATGTAATACTTGTACCACAGCACTGTCAGATATTTGATTCTGATTAGTCAGAATGTTTTGATTTATTTTCCCCAACAGTGTGTCAGTTTCTGGCTTGTTATGTTATCATTTCTACATGGAATACCACCATACACAGGGATATACATGGTGAATGGTCCAAATGAACAGAATTAAAACATGTGTAATCCACGGTGTATATACTGTATACTGAAAAGGCTTAAGAATTGAAGCCTTAAAAGATCCTTGGTAGCATGACATGCTTATTAGCTTTACAAAAAAGAAACAATAGAGACTAGTGATTGAATCACTGTTTATAGATTCTAGAATATTCATAAGTATAAGTATCGGCTACTCCGGTTTCCTCCCACAGCCCAAAGACATGCAGATTACACTAAATGGCTTTTTGCAAATTGCCCATTGTGTGTGAATGTGTGTGTTTGTGCTCTGCAATAGATTAGCACATGATCCAGGTTGTACCTTGTCTAGTGCCCCGATTCCCCTAGGAATCCAGGTCTCCCACAACCCTGTATAGAAAAAACAGTATAGATGATTACCTATAACCTATTACCTACTCATATAGTGAGTGAGTGATAGTGAAGCGGTATCAAGGACTAGCTTGTTTCTCAGATGTTAAATTAAATATTAAACATTAAACATAGCTTTAAACAGATAAAAGGATTATTTTTAAAATGTCATAAACCTGTAGTTTATAAATAATAAAAACATTAACAAAATCAACTTAGTTTTGAGCTTTCTTTCACCTACTGTACAATACTTATAATATCTACAGTACAATACAACACTTTTCCCTAACAGCGCAATATTTACTATGCAATATGTACTAAACAATATAGCACTTTGACAGTAGTTAGATTTGAAATCAAACTTTAGCCTTTTGCATTAACAGAAACAACAAATTTTCACACATTATACTGTGACAAAACAGCCTCCAGAGAAAAAAGAATTCACAAGTCTAATGTAATTTTGCTGTTTAGCCATTCTTGCACAGCACATCAGTCATTAATAAGTCATTCTTAAACTGTAAATAAGCAGTCTCTCACAGAGCTCTTTTGCTCCCAAATGTCCATCAGTGATTTTATTGCATCATGTGGTTACAAATCGCAGTTGTGGCATTTACCAGCAAACACACTTATTTGCTTGGGGCCCCAGAGAGTTGGTCAGAAGTGGGTGTCTGTATAAACATTTTTTTTTCACATAAGAGATACCATAGCTAGATGTCTAAAAAATAAATAAAAAAATAAGGAGGAAAATCATGAATCCTGTGTACCCAAGCAGTGTGTTTACGAATATTAAATATACAGGCAAACGCTGAAAGATCCCCGAACATGGTAATTATAATTAATGCTTTTGCTGAAGCTATTACAAGAATGACTGATTTCTGAGAGCAGTAAAAACCTACTCAACCACTACAGTGTATGATCATAGTCTTAACTTTCCCTGCTGTGCCTTAAACAGTATGCAAAAATTTTCAATGTCCTAGGATAAACTTTGCTTAGTGCCCCAAAAATGGCACGGATAGCGCTGATCAAGAGTCTTACTATTGTAAATAATGCATTGAGGACACACGGCTAACAACAAAACATATGCAAAATGCACAGTTTGAGATAAAGGAGATGTTACAGGCCAAAACTGTGGTAGGATTGAAGCCAAATGCAAACTAGTAGGTCATTAGCTTTAAACATAATACTCTTAGTGGGTTTCTAGGTTTTTCTTCCTCAATTTTCTTTTCCATTGTGTGTTTAATTAATGGCAGCATGACATCCAACTGTGTTTTGTAACAAGTTTAAAGTGCTCAGTGGCCCTGTTGTGGGTTAAATAAAGGATTAAAAAACTGAGGGGTTATCCATGTTAGGAAATGAAATACGTATCTGCAAGGAAACCTAAAGGACTTTAATTTCCATGTCCCTTCAAGTACATGCAGAAATGTATAGCAACTTATTTTAACTGTTAAAATGGAATACAGTCATATATATGTTTTTTCTTTGTATTATTATACTGTTTTTCTAACATAAGCCATGTTTTTCATCACTAAGCTCAAGTATTGAAGCCTACACTTTAAGTGGTGTAAATCCATGCAAATTCATTCAAGTGAATGTATCCTCACAGTGGAGGATTGTATTGGTATCTGCCTTCGTGACAGCAATTAAATATGAACACACATGATTAACTAAAGCTTCTTTAATATATTTCCAGTGGTAAACTTTTTTTTCTTTCTTTTTCTGCAAGAGAGAGCGAGAGAGAGAAATTGCACATGCCTGTCTCTGCTAGTAATTTGTGGCTTTATGCCTTTTTTTATGAGTTCACCTTCTTGCTCAGGCTTATGAAGGTTATTGTCATAATGTGTTTCATTACAGGTCATCATTCAGTTGTAATCAGCACCTTAATATAATATACTCCAGGTGAACATAACAGATGGAAAAATGTGTTCTAATTGCTTTCCATTACCCGTTTCCCTTATTTTATTCTTCCAGTACCTCATTCAGTCCTGGCTGTACCAGTAATTTTTGCCTATTTATTTTCTCCATGGGGAAGTCTAGTGTTTGAAAATTGCTCCTTAGTAGTTTTAGTTAACACATTAAAATGTAATTCTACAGGTAATAATCTCTGCCCATATTATGCTAGTGCTGTTGTAATCCTGTTACAGTATATGCACTCAAGATGATTGAATGAGAACAGCACATTTTGAATTATATTTGTAAAATATTTATTATTTTGTTATGAAAGAATTAAGGTAAGGTTAAGATTAAGGTTCATTATTCATTATTGACCTAATATGATTTTATTATTATTATTATTATTATTATTATTATTATTCATTTATTTATTTATTATTATTATTTTTATTTTTTTGATTAATGCTTTGCATACACCAGTTAGGAAGGTTGGGTCAGACCACAGGATCAGCCTGGTGCAAACAGGGTTAAGTACCTTGCTCACAACCTCAACAGTGGCAGCTTTGGTGGTGCTGAGGCTTGAATCTCTGACCAGCTGATCAGTAACGCAGAGGCTTAACTACTTAAGGCCACCAGTGCCGTCACCCCTGGAAAAAAAACTTTACTTTTTTTACTTCATTCATTATTTCCTTCATTAGCAATAGGGATAAAACATAATAAAAATGCATTTTATTTCGTACAAATACATACAGCGTTTTTTTAAGCAAATACAAACCCAATTTTTTTTAGCATTACACCGCTGTAAATACAGACTGAGGCATTGTATTACACCTTTACATCATCAATTCGTCTTTGATGACAATGGTTTAATGTAGGGTTGTAGATCCAGTTCCTATCACAGGATCACTGGGAGTGGGGCAAGAATACACTCTGAATTAGGCTATGTCCACACGTAGCCATGTATTTTTAAAAACAAAGATTTTTATCTGCGGTTTTGGCCTTTCGTCCACATGCAAACGCAGTTTTGGTCGTTGAAAACTGAGCTTTTGGAAAACTCTGTCCAAAGTGAAGATTTTCCAAAACTCTGTTTGCGGTTGTGTTGTGTAGACAGGAGAAACAGAGATTTTGGTTTGTTGTAACGTCACCTTGTGTGCCGATGATTTCAATGTCTGTGTGGTAGTCTCCTTGATTTGACGTCAGCTTTGTTTATGAGGATATTTTGTGCAATAGTGGACTTACGTACAGTAAACTAGTGACTGTATTAATGCAGCTTACTGGACTTTTTACATGTGTATATACACGTGCAGCTACTCACACATTAATTCAATTCAATTCTATTTTATTTGTACAGTATAGCGCTTTTAACAATTGACATTGTCACAAAGCAGCTTTACACAATCAAAATAATTATTTAAGCTTGTGTGAATGTGTATGAATCAAAATGATAAGATTGTCCCTGATGAGCAAGCCAAGGACGACGGCGACAGTGGCAAGGAAAAACTCCCTGAGATGGTAATAGGAAGAAACCTTGAGAGGAACCAGACTCAACAGGGAACCCATCCTCATTTGGATGAGACAGATAGCAGGGATTACTACAGTATGTGAGACTGGAAGTTTAAATTACATTAACGAACCTGAATGTACTACAAAGATCGCGGCTGCTACATATGAAACTTCAACGATGATGTTTTGTCTAGGCTTCTGATTGGCCCCATGTTGATTAGGGATACTCCTAAAACAAGATATTTTTAAACATAGGTCGTGTGGACAGAATTATTAAAAAAAAACATTTTAATAAATAATTTAAATATAAAATACCCAGCTACGTGCGGACATGGCCTTAGACACCAGTACCATGCAGTACCAGGACACCAGGCATGCATTTTCACACCAAGAGCCAATTTAATGTCTCCAAACCACCTACTGGTGTGTTTTTGCCAAGACAGGGAGAAACTCCTTACAAACAATATCCAAGCTCAGGATTGAACCAAGGAACCTGAAGCTGTGAGGAGGCAGTGCTACCCACTGCACTGCTGTGCTGCCCTGTTTGAAGTCTGTTGAGCTTCACAATACTGGTTTTAATGTTGCAGGAACACAGGTGCCTTGAGACTGCAGATGAGTGTGCACAAATCTTCCATTAACCTCCCACCCACCGTTCAAACTTCCAATGCCATAATCAAACTTGCCACAAACACAAAACATCTCACTTAGCTCCCTCAATGGAGTGGAAACATTCATCTAAACCATCAAATTAGCATCTAAATAGTAAACATCTGTGAGCGGGTTTCATAGGGGGCAAAGCTTATTTCTATCATGAGCCGATTTTCTGACTTTTTTGAAGAAGAAGAAGAAGGAGGAGGAGGAGAAGGAGGAGGAAGGAGAGAGAGAGATCACATTAAAGTAGACATTTAAAATGCACTCCTTCTAATAGCAGGCCACCTCTGGGGAGGGAGAGTTATACTAGTGTAATATCATCTGACCGGAAATGCAGAGGACACATGAAAAGTTTGGGTTGGTCAGCGAGAGTTGGTCACTGAAACCTAATTATTTGTTGAAACTCCCAATAGGCCAATCAATTGTTTAGTATTAAACAAAGATGTGTGTTTAATGAAATGAATGTGATTTTTTTTTTTCATCTGGGAAGGTTCTCTGTCATTTAGATATCTTTGAAATTTATAGTATGAATGAGTTGCATTCTGGGCACATTTCCCTCTACAACACCTGACCTGAATTCTGAGTCTCTTTCTCACTTATCCTTAACATTTTCCTTTAACAAAAGCAAATGGTCATTTTTGTATTCCTATAGTCTCCTGGGATAGGCTCTAGGCCCTCCGCAAACCTGTATTCAGAATAAAGTGGTATAGACGATGAGTGATGATAAAATATGTCACTTGGATAACAATATACAGTATACATTCAATTCCAGAATGATTGGCATCCTTCATAAAGGCAGTTAGCTTAATCTTACAGTAAAAGTCTGACCAACATATAACCTTTGAATGGAACATATTTATGCTAGGAAAATGAAACCCTTAAACACAATTGTAACTAAACTAAATGTCACGGTTACTGGCATAGCACTTGGTTTCTACTCAGCTCCTGCAGTATCTAGGGAGCTCCAGACTCTTGCATTTGTGGTTAGTTAAAATACAAGGCTTTCTTTCTGGCACGCCTTCCAAATAGTTTATTGGCATGGCATGAAGGTAGTGTCTAATTGCAGATTTGAAGATTTGGAGACACCCCAGAATGCTACCATCTTCTGTAAATCTCCATGATCCTTGTAGCAATTTTTCATCTCTCTAACACTCCTACTCTCATTACATAGGGGCAAAATTCACTTGTCCCCTTTTCAGGCAGGTACATTACAGGTCCGGTTTTCCTAAAAAAATATATATCTTTTTGTCTGTAGAAATAATAATTTTCATGCAACAATTCTTATAGCGATTGCTTTGTTTATGAATATTTTTTAAATTTATATGTTATCTTGACATTGAGGCATTTGGCAGACGCCCTTATCCAGAGCGACTTACATTTTTATCTCATTTTACATCTTACCAGTTGAGGGTTAAGGACATTGATCAAGGGCCCAACAGTGGCAACTTGTTGGTTGTGGGGTTTGAACCTGTGACCTTCCGAACTGTAGCCCAATTCATCCATACTGTATGCAATCCATCTTGGAATTGCACAATGCACAACATGTATAGCTCACCATCATTTGTTTTGTGTTGTAAAGGAGTACACACCCTACAACTACTCACAGACAAAGTTCATGATCTACAATGATCTCCAAATCCTGCTTATTTCACAAAATCTGTCATATGCCTGTCACTGAAAAAAGTAACTATTTTTATATCACGCTCCACTAGAAATCATGTTGTGTATGTGTGTTTTTTGCTGTTCCTAGCCACTCATTTCTTATGAGATGGCAAATAAATTGTTATAGAAATAACATTGCTGTGCTTATTTTACTCTGGCTTTAGACAAAAATAAATGGATAATAAACTGGATTCAGTGATCTGTGGCACAGGAGAGTAGATTAATTTGATGGCCTCTTTAGTCTCTTATTTCTTGCTTCTCATTATTATACTTGCAACTAGTTACACAGAAGTTATACACCATATGATTTGTTGCAAACAACAAAGTGAAAGTGGAAAAAAGTGAAAGAAGAAAAACACTGCCAATAATTACTGGATGTCAAATCATCCATCCATCCATCCATCATCTATGCCACTTATACTATAGGGTAGCAGGGGATCTGGAGCCTATCCCAGGGAACTCAGGGCACAATGCAGGGTACATTGTGGATAGCGTGATTATAGAGCACAAGCACACACACTCACATTGTAAGTCTTTGAATTATGGGATGAAACCATAGTACTGTGCTCAAAGAAAACCCGTCAAGCACAGGAAGAACATGCAAACTCCACAAATACGAAAGAAATATGAGAATCAAACCCCAACCCTGGAGGTGTAAGGTGACAATGCAAACCACTAATCTACTGTGCCACCAATGTGACATGGTATTGTTAAAAAAAGAAAAGAAAAAAAAACAAAAAACTTTTGTTTCCCTGTAGAACAAAAGTCATATACAGGTTAGATTTTCCCTCTCACTTCCACTGTGACCTTCAGCTAATTAACCACGAAGACATTTTGTTATAACCTTTATTACCCATCGTTGCCAAGTGCTCTAATCCTTCTGGAAATCACTGTACAGTATGTCCTTGTACTCACTGTGTTCATATGTGTCCATTTTGTCTCACCTCTACACCTACAGATCTGCTAAGTCAATGAGCCATGTAAATACAGAGAAATAATATGGAAATGCGCAGTAAGAGCGCTAGGTTTGTAAATTTAATAGTTTTATGCAGGATTACAGTTAAGCACTACCTTAAAGTCATAAAACAGCAGGGTAATAATGGAGTGGCTGCTACATGATGATAGCTTTTTATTGCTCCAACATTGGTTAGTTCAAGCAGGGCCATTAATTTCCCTAATAATATCTCAATGACATTCTGGAAAACATATTTTAAAAATCTCATCCTATACAAACATAATTACAGCATGAAAGCTTATTTCTTCTATTGGTAACCCATAGACCAGAAATAGTGAGAGCGAGAGACATAAAAACATAATATTTATTTTCCTACTTTATTGATTTATTCAAGATAGGGTACACAATTTTACAAAATGGAAGCAATAGAGGAAAGAAATGATCCATTCCAGTTTTATGCATCAAACACTTGACCTCAAGGATTTTAGTGAAAGAGTCTGTCATCTGTAAATGGTCTGGTTATCATTAAGTTGTGATGTTCATTAAGATGCCTCATAAGGGAATGTAAAATGGATTCATTTCTTTTAGGAATGCATACATGGCACAGATCCACTTATAAAAGCTCTTATGCAAATAAGCCACTGCTATCTCCCATTCAGCTGCAGAAATGCATTCTAATTCACTATGAAAAAATACACAAAATGAAAAAATGATCAAATTAGGATCCCAAACAAGCAATTAGAGATTTATGTAATTAGTAATTCAATAATTCTGACCATGTCTCACACTACTAGGAGCTAACAGCTTTGCAGTGCTTTTGTCATCCCATCTGTGTTAAGAGTAATAGCAAAATGCCTCCAATATATTTATTGGCTCTGGTAGTACTTTTAAAATTTATCTGTAATGCGCTCAGATGTCCTACATTGTTACATAAGCAAAATAAATAAATAAAAAAAAGCAGCAGTTTAACACGTGATTGTTTTTTACTTTGTAGCCAAATCCAGCTTGAAAACTATCTGGATAAGCAAAGACAAACAAACAAATAAACCAAAAATGAAATACTACACCTTTCTTTTAATTTCAGACAACTGTAATCTCAGTTGAATTTCAGGGCTTTATACCTCAGGCAGATCGCTACCCAAAAACAAGCATTCTCAGGGATTTAGGCCTCATGGAGCACAACTCCAGCATGGTGGCTTAACCTGGCACAGTTCATTCTCTTCTTCAGTCAATTCTCTTAACACACAAACAGTCAGGTGCTCTCGGCAGGAGTCACAAAACTGATTTCCTTTTAGTTGCATCAGTCTGTATCCGGAAGCAATGTGTGACAGCACAGCTTGCAAGGAGAGAGCAGGAACCAGATCTACAATTAGAATTACATAATTAAAGAGCTGAAAAATCAGGTCAAATCCATATCTTTGCACAGGGGAATCCCTGTCTAGGTCAGTCCCTGGATAGAATTATATAAGAGACACATGAAAGATTACTTTGAGGAAAATTCTGCAGAAGGACCTGGGCACCTCTGGTGTACTGAATCATTATGACTGAACTGTAATTACACAAGACTTTCTCACAGATTTAGCTCATTATAGACATTACTGCTTAGGTTTGCTTTATTTTATGGTAAAGCAAGAGAGAAAGATACAAAATAAAAGAGCCCAAGATATGACAGGGCTAAACTGTGTGTCCAATGAGCGAAAAAACAATCACCTCACTTCCATTCATGTGCTAGAGATTGTAGAATAGTGAGTAAAACTTTCAGCACAAAAAGTTAATTTCAGTTTTGCAAATTACCATAGTATTGACCAACCAGACAAAACTGCTCTTTAATTTGAACATACTCTACAGTGAGTGCGAGTTATTTTAAGTACATACAGTATAGTTCTGTCTGGATAGAAACAATATGCATTTAAAGGTTTTCCCATACTTTATAACCCAAAAGTTAATGAATACTAAGAAAAAAATATACTGTGCAAAAGTTTTGAGCCACCCTTCAATTATTCATGTCAAATTAACTGAAAATTAAATTAAAGAAATTGGATTTTTTTTTTTTACCGTGACAGGCTGAAAATGCCTAAAGAAAAAATTGTAGTTAATGTACAAACTTCAGCAGCAACATTGTTTCCCCTGTAGTCTGTTCAAACCACTTGGCATTCAGCATGACAGTATACTAAATCACTGGCCTGATAATCTGTCATCATCTCACCTGTTTCCCATTGGTTCTGTGAGGGTTCACCTCTAGAGGGCACTGTGTGCCCGGAGTCGTTGTAGTTTTTGTTTGTAGACTCAGTTTCCCAGAAGGCACCTCGGTCAGGTGAGGAGTGCACGCACCTGAACCGAGGTAGCTCATTAGATCTCTCTATAAATAGCTGCTACAGTAATTCTGGGAGACTGGGTCAAGCATTGTTTATTGATGGTTCTGTTAAGTGGGCATTTGTTTTATTATGTTTTAGTTTGTTTTGTTATAGTTGGCATTTGGTTTATAGAGCTGTGTAAGTTAAGTTTGCATCTGTCTTGATTTAATATATGTTAGTATGTCTCTTTGTTTCTGTGTCTCCTAGCAGGATTAGCCTCTAGGAGAATTAGCTTTTTGTGTATTTACCCTCGTGTGTAAGTTTCCTCTCTTGTATGTTTAGTTCTTAGTCTGTATAACTACTAACCATGGAACTACTAACTTGCTTAGCTCATAGTCTGTCTAGTCTCCTAGTCTGATTAGATCTTAGTCTGTTTAGCTACTAGTGTGCATAACAGCGAGTAGGCCTAGCCAAGTCCCTTGCATGTTTAGTCCTCAAGTCTGTTTAGTTTGTATAGTCTTGCTTGTTTAGTCCCTAGTCTGTATTTGATTAATGGTTTTGTTTATAGCATGCTCCAAAGTAAAGCCAACTTCCTTTGTTCAAGTTGTTAATGTTTAGTTCATGTTTGTTTGAATAAAGACTATTTTACTACCTTAAAGCCAGCAGTCCAACACCTACAGATCATGCTTTACGTTAGATGTTTTAATGATTTATAGAGCACAATGTGCCTTGACAAAACAAGTGGGCTGAAAATAAGAGCCAAAAAATCCTTACTATACTATTACATGTACTACATGCATGTACTGTGTGTGTAATATATAAACATGATTGACGGGTTCAGCAAGGCACTGGCAAAAAAGCAGAGGGCACACAAAGTAGACTTTTTTTTTTTTTCTTTAAAAATAATGGACATATCATGCAATCATCTTTCTAGATAATATCTCATGATTAGAGCTGCAAAAATATTTTTTCTCTTCAAACTTGGTACAAGTGCCTGTTTTTTTGATCTTCAAACTAAAACGAGTAACCTACTTACTATGAAGTGCCATGGAACATTATATTCAGATCTGTTTATGTAGTTTGCCGCCATGTGCTGCTAGCAATAAACTTCATCAGTTTTCTTTTTTCAGTTGGTATGTCACTTAAACCCTATATTTAAAAACAGCCTGGGTGTGCAGTCATTAAAATAAATGAATTGCACCTTGACTTTTAAACAAAGGGTAGAGTCTGGCGAGCAGAAGGGGAAAAGGAAATGTGCATGGCACAGTGCTTGTAAATCTGAACTGCATGCTCTTACATGTGGCAGTTTCTCTGCACACTTACCTTAGTGCTCCTCATTTAATTGCCACAAGTTCAGTTTATACTGTAAAGCACTTCTCAACTTAATATTACTTTACATTAAAAAAATGCCAAAACACACAATGATAAAACAAGCATGCAAACAAAAAACAAAAATCCTAGATACTAAGACAATAATAAAGACAAAGACAAATTAAATAATTCTATGTTTAGATGAGTTATTTTGCAAGAAGATACCTACAAATAGTTAATATTTTCAAGATCTTAGTTTATCATGCAGTTGCATGTTATGAGCTTTAGTTAATTTTTCAGTTGACTTTGATTTTTGTGACTTTTGAATATTTGTGACCCATCTTATTAAGTCAGGTATGAAGTTGCACAGGTTAGTTTTGTGTACAGTAGGTGATATCTTAAATTTTGGCAAAATCAGTTGATAAATCCCTTATATTCCTGATCATTCAACAGACTTCAGAGTTTTTTAATCCTAAAAGTTGTTTTGAAGCGCTAAGCCTGTCTAAACTGGTTATTCCAGTTTTAATTAAAAAAAGACTCTGAAATTATGCACAAATAAACCACCCAAATTGTCATTAAATACAGCTTTTAATGTGACAGATCATATTTCAGAAATTGCTGATCTCCTAGAATTTTCACAGACAATAATCTCTAGATTTTATCCAGAATGGTGTGAAAAGCAACAATAAAACATTGTTTTCTGCAGGATGAAATACCTTAGTGGTCTAGTAATTCAAGACTGTGCGAAGTTTACAATCCGCTTTGCTTTGCTTTCATTATTAACCATTTATGACAACTACATCACTGCTATTTCATATCATGTGTCAAATAATGCCAAAACAATCTTGAGTGAGTGAATTTGCACAATACCAGACTGATACGGATTCCAGTCTTAGGCCTTGTTCAGACTACAAGCAAATCTGATCTGTATCACATTGGAAGTGAATATTTTGAAGTTTTCATCGGATGTTATTTGGCTCCTCACAGATTGATAGCCCCAATCTGACAATGTATTGAAGGTTGCACAAGTTTCCAAATCCTGGTGGATTATAACAAGAAGACAGTTAAGAATCACACCCTTTGGGTCATATTGCTGTCTAGTCATGGTCGATTTCTTTCATAGCCTGTAAGCTTGTTTTGCGAGGATGGATCCATGTAGATACCATGTGAACAAGTGGACTTAAAATTCCAGGTCGCATTAGGAGTGACATAATGGACTGTTTGAAAACTGATTTAAATGGGTAGACCAGCCAGACTGAGATACATCTTTAGAAATCTAATTTGAACCTGATTTCAAACAGCTTCTAGAAGCGTATTTCCAAAAATTCAAACTTCAGGAAAGCAATCTGACTCCAAACTGACTCCAATCAGGATAAAGCAAAATTCAGATTTGGGCTGACATTCTCAACAAGGCTTTAGTATCAATGCATCCATATTTATGATGCCACAGTGTCTGAGAAGGAGACAGTGATTTATTGTATACGAGTAAATAATCTAAATAGTTTGTGGATTTTCTGGAGATTGAGGTGAAAAAAAGACTTCTGTAAAAATGCAGCAGCCTGACATCAATAAAATTAGCCACACTAGAATAAGTTTTCTAAAAGTTTTTGTGTTGCTGGCTTACATTGCATTCTGTTGATAACTCTCCAGACCCATTTAGTCATTAAGTACAAAACTTAAAGAAAGCACCCCAGGATTTACTCTCTGCCTGTTTATTTGAGATGTTTGCTACTGCTGAGCCATGTGCACTTTGGTCAAAACAAGACAGCAATGAGTCATCTGGAGACTGCGTCTAGGTCGGAAAAATAGACTCTTCACTTAAAATGTACTGCTTTGTACTTGATGTTTATTTATTTGTTTATACGGTCCCTCTCTTCACCCCATTTTCACTCAGATCGTGACCACACTGACAAAAGGACTCATCTGTGGAAGTTGCAGTCGGTTTGCAGGCATGCCGGTTGCCAGGGAAACGGATTTGAAGCTACACATAACCGGTGGTGGCTTCTCTGCACTGCAGCAAGAATCACATATCACAGGGTAAAAGAACATGACACGGGCCGATTCACACCAGCAGCGGGATGCCTAAACCTGGAGTATTAGTAGGATAACAAAGTAGTGTGTCAAAAGACAGGAGAATGGAAATAGTAAAGTGAGGGGCACTCATGTAGAGAAATACCCATCAAAATCATACAACTAAAACAGCATACTTTAAAATATTAAATAAAGGATTATTATTAGAAGTGGTATGCTTATTTTGTAGTGCCCTGGGAACATTTTCAACCATATGAATTTGTAAAAAAATTACACAATGTAGAATCTGAACTGAAACTGGTGCATCTGTTTACTAGTATTTTAATACAAGCAAAGTAAGTAAAGTTTTTATTCCTTTATTTATTATTTATTTAACTGAAATAAGGCCAGCAAAAAAAAAAAATACTGTATATGCAGGCAATACTAAGTACCAATAATTCAAGAGCTCGTAGAGGCACCGTTAGCAACAATAACTTGAAGTAATCGTTTCCTCTATGATTTGAACAGTTGCTCACATATTTTAGGGTTATTCTTCTTTTCAACATTGCTTAAGTTCATTGAGATTTTTGGGTATTTGCTTATACACAGGTTTGTTAAGTTCCTGCCACAGCATTTCAACTGGGTTACGTTCTGGACTTTGACTAGGCCATTCCAAAACCTTGATTCTTTTGTGTTTCAGTCATTCTGTTGTAGATTTACTAATGTGCTTCAGATTAACTAAAAGCAACAAGTTCATCCTGTTGCATGAACAAATTTCGACCAAGCTTTAGCTGTTGGACAGATGGCCGCACATGTACAGTACCTTTAGAATTCTCTGGTACACAGAGGAGTCCATGGTCACCTTAATGACTGCAAGGTGCCCAGGTCCTGTGGCTGCAAAACAAACCTAAATCATCACCCCTTCATTGCAGTGCTTGAAGGCGCAAGGTTTTCTTTCTGAAATGCTGTTTGGTTTTCGCATTAAAGCCAAACAATTTAATTTTGGTCTCATCTGTCCATAGAACATTGTTACAAAAGCCTTGTAGTTTGTCCAGTTTGTGAGCCTCATTCATGTATCATTGTTCTTTTTAGACAAAAGAGGTTTCTCCTGGCAATCCCTCTAAGCAAACCATAGTTGTTTATAGTCTTCTAATTATGGTGAGATGTAGCTCTTTAGATTGGCAACTGTTTTGAACACTTTTCACTTGTGAATAATCTTTCTCACAGTAGAACAATGAACACAAAATTCTTTGGAAAGGGATTTATAATCCTTTCCACATTGTTGTGTAGCAATAACTGTTTATCCAAGACCATTGTTTATGACGTTCCCTCGTGACATTATGTTAATACACACCTGAAAGCTTCAAACCAGCAAACTACCAAAACTCCTGCTTTAATAGAGATCTTCACACCAGCTGATGATCAGTTAACAAGGGCTGATGATTAGGAGCACCTGGCTGCAATTTACCCTCATAAATCCTGTGGGAGCGGAAACGGGGTACTTACAGTGGTGTGAAAAACTATTTGCCCCCTTCCTGATTTCTTATCTTTTTGCATGTTTGTCACACTTAAATGTTTCTGCTCATCAAAAACCGTTAACTATTAGTCAAAGATAACATAATTGAA
>JAOVVA010000033.1:6156996-6168274 GCA_028565275.1 Leiocassis micropogon
TAGAGCATCGCTGGTCTCACCACTGTCCTGTACACCTTTCCTTTCATTCTCGCTGATACTCTTTAAAATATATATACAATATCCAAAGGTAAACCCATAAAAGACATGAAACATTGTATGCAAAGAGAAGACACCATTAATATATACAGACCAACAGCGGTTAGTCAGGTAAGATCTGATTTAAAAAATAAGTTTCATTTTAAAATTTTCTAGAAGGGTACTGGTCCCAGAAAACACCTACAGTGGATATAAAATGTCCACATACCCCTTTAAAAATTGCATTTTTTTTAATGAATGAAATGAAATCCACATTTAATATAATGAGTTTGAATGTTATTAGTTCATTTTGAGCACAGTGACATACAGTAAATGTACATTATACTGTAAAATGTGTGCACACTAAAATATTTCTATTTGGTTTTCACTTCAGTTTAGTTTGATGCTATATCACTCTAAAGGCAGAAGTCTTTTGTCTTTTTTTTTTGTTTTTCATTTTAAATTTTAGTTATTTATTTTACATTACACCCATATGTATGGGTGTGTAGACTTATGCACTGTAACTACAGCTGCTGGTGCTTCTAAAGAACTCCTAGATTTACAGAAAGTATAGTTCATTAAACAAAATGGTGGAATAATTTGTCAAAAAGATTATAAAAAGTACTATGGTGAGAACAGAACTAATAGAAAGACACAGAGTTTCAAAATAGTAAATACAAATATAAATGCAGAGTTAAAGTGAAGTGGACAGAAATTTTGTGAGACACAGTTGGCTGTGTTTGTGCAGTGGTAAGTAAAAATGTGCTGGTATAACATTGGCATATTGCTAATATTCAATCATATGCTTCTTTCAGTTTTCTGGGTTTTAACTGAAGGCACCTGCACTTGTATAGGTGCACTTTGATTCAAAACTGTACTGATGTTACTGACTATTGAGAATCCATTCTGTTGACTAGTGGCACTAGGCTGGGTGGGAAACTTTTAATGAATGATTGTCAGGAGAACAAAGTGGCACTAAAATCAAGTGGACAAGTCAAGTGGACAAGTCACACACCTGTGGTATAGACCCAGCTAAATGCAGGAGTGTTTTAAATGCTGTGGGTTAACATGTTTTATTTAGTTCTTGCTCTTTAATTTGTAACTGTGTTCCTTCAATTAAAAATAACTAATTTGAGATTTATACCCCCTTGTCGTTTCCACTACACAGAAAAGGCCCCCTATTTCCCCCTCTGTTAACAGGTAACTAAACTTTTAAAAGCACTACTTTTTTTTAAATGGGTAGACTTTTACACTGGTAATTTTACTTGTGGTGGCACAGCGGCTTAGTGGTTAGCACTGGTGCCTTGCACCTCCAGGTCCAGGGTTCAATTACCGCGTTGGATCTGTGGGCATGAAGTTTACATGTTCTCCCCATGCTTAGTGGGTATTCTCTGGTGTTCTCCCACAGTTCAAAGACATGCAGATTAGGCTAATTGACGTTCCCGAATTGCCCATAGTGTGTGAATGTTGACTGGAGGTCCTATCATCGTTGTACAAAATGGTGTACAATACACTGGTCACCATTGGCCTCCATCGTCCCTAGATTGACTACGGAGGATCATGGATGAAATTTTTTTTGTACTCAAGTAAAATTTCATCAGTAACAGTACTTTTTACTTGAGTTAAATAGTGTGTGCATGAAGACAGTGGAGGATACCGCTTTCCTCTAAGTGTTTTATCCTGCATTGTGACACATGAGCAGCAGTTCAAGAGGCTGTACTTGACTGGCTTCATGTATCTTGGAGCAAGCATGCGTTAGCCTTCAGGCTCCTTGTTTGTCAGCTGCTGTGTGATGGGAAAAAAAGATTCCAATTGATGAGACATAAAGTAATATAAATAAATGAATCATTTCATTAGCTGCCAAAGCTAATCAACCCATTTACATAGTGATTATGACTAGGACTGAAACGATTCCTCGAGTAACTCGAGTAATTCGATTACAAAAAATGATCGAGGCAAAATCTTCTGAATCGAAGCTTCTTTTAATTAATTTTAAAAGATTGTGTTATGTTTTTGTGCAATTATTTGTTTGGGCTGCAAAATGGAAGGGAGCGATAAAATTATATAAAAATTTTTTTTATGTGTGCCTTAGTTTTTGATACTTAAATTTATTTGAAATACCTGTTTTTTTGGTTTTGGCATCTGAGAAAAGGCTTTAAAATAAGAATGTATGGCACTGTAATGCACTTAATTTATCTCAGTTTAAGCTATTCGTTGTATTGTGAATAATGACAATGTTTATTTTTGATAAAATGCTATATGCAATTAAAAAAATAAAAATAGATTTTTCTAAAAAGAAAAACAATTTATCTTTGTTTCTCTTATATATTTTACATTGCTGTTTAATTAAGCAAATGTACATTTTATCTGATTATTCGATTAATCGGTAAAATTTTTGGTAGAATACTCGTTTACTAAAATATTCGATAATTATGACTTTATACTTTGTTAGGTGAAGATTGATAATTACACAACCAACCAAATTAAACAGTTGAATTACTGTTTTCCGCCACCAGAGCGATAAATAAATAGCATCAGATTTCTAAGTAAGACCTTTCTATTAGACATACCCAACAAATGGCCCTACATCATCAATCTTTACATCAAATATGACATAAAATGATCTATATACCAAATGCGCGACCAGGCCTTTATGTGATATTTTGTTGACAGAAATAATCAGTTTACTCTGACAACCTCATTAGCCTGATCTCTTTTTATGTGAAAAAAAAAATCTATCCTTTCATGTTCAAATATCTTGCCGCTGAGCAACAAGCGCGAATGACCATCTAATAAGTTCATGAAAAAAAACAGAAAATGCATTTTTTTGCCTTTTTTCCAGACAGATATCTTTTAGCATTAATATTAATGTGAACACTATAAATGAAATCTAATCATGTGTCATTATGGAAATGTCACAACGCCCCACAGATGTTTTTTTTTAAGAGAATGCGAGGAGCTGATATAAAAAGATCAATGAGATATGGATAAATAAAAGAAACTTTGATTTAGAAAAAGAATTATGATGAGAGAAATTATGCAGGGAAAAATTGATACAAGATAAAAGAAATACAGTGGTATACACAAATATTGAGATGAATAAAGAAAAAAAATTGAAAGAGACAAAGACGAAAAACAATGATACATATAAAAATAAAGCAATAAGAAGACAGGGTGTTAAATGACATAGAAAGAGAATTGCTGGACCATGGGACAGATCCCATTTTTCTGCTGTGTGTGTGTGTGTGTGTGTGTGTGCAGCTCAAGGGTCTCTACATGAGGACAAGCAGGGACACACAGGGTTAAGCAAACACAACCAGAGCATGAGGGACACAGTCCGTTTGTCACGGCAGGGCCCAGTGACACATACACACACACAGACACACATAGCTGGAAGACATATGCCACTCTGTATTACGCATCATGCTCCAGACACACACAACACACACTACAGCGAAAGCTGTGACATCATTACAGTCACCAGGAAGTGTTTGCTAGTCTCAGTTTGATAAACATGCAGAGCTCTGTGCATGTCATCACAGGTTTTTATACAATTGAAATGAAAAACTAACCAGGAGTATGAGGAACTGCTTCAAGGCTGTGTGAGTTTATTCAAAATCATGTGACTATCAATTATTTACCTCCACACTCGTTTACTCATGTGTGTATCGTGTCTCTGCAATGAAGTCAACTCACACGTTTTAACATCATTCACAGCGATCCTGCTTCCTGAGGACTCCTTCAAATACAGAGATCGATTCATTTTACAACCTTTATTCTCCTCTACCCTCAATAGCATTCAATTCAGGCAACTTTTTTTGTCTGTTTGTTTATTCCTTGATTGTGCCTCAGTGGAGTCTGGGGCTGTTTGATGTACATTTTCTCCAGTGCAGTTTTCCTTTTTTTCCTCCCCTCCTGGCCTCGGGCTTTTTCCACCAACTGTTAGTTCAATTTAAACCTCAATATGCAAGCACTCCCAATTAGCTCCTTCTTGAGAACTGGCCTTTTTCTGCACTGCCTGCTCCATTAGAGACATATCCGAACTTGAAATACATGAATCAGCTGGCATGGAAGGAAAGAGGATGCTAAGGTCAGACAAGGCCAGTTTCCGTAACCAATAACAGCACAAACTAGCATATTGTTGTTATATTAAATTAGCCTGTATCTTGTTTTACACCTTTAGGACAGTTAGGAGGGTCATCATGAGTCAGCACTGTATCAGCTTAAATTAGCCTTGGCTGAATGTGGGCGTGTACACACTAGCAAGCACGCATGCATATACACAGCAGACTAATCCTATTTAGCAAAGGATTTCTGGAGATACTCAGAACTGAGACACAAGAGCAGCAGGTTAAAAGACCATTGTAGACAGAAATAAATGTCACATTCATGTCTGTTTGGTTGTGAGTAATTTGGTTAAAGCACAAAATGAAATCACAATATTGATCAGGGTGATGCGCTCACCTTCAGATTAAGGTTGGAGGGCAAGAAAATTGCAGCAAGCTGTGATAGAAAAGTGCAAGACAATCAAATTGATAGAAAAGGAAAAAAATGCAGGATTGGTAATACCCAGTAAAATCATTTAATGTCAAATAATATTTTATTTCATTTTAAAATTATTATTATTTTATTTTTATTTTTTTTTACACTAAATGTGGCTACATTTCTTGATATACAGGAATCCAAATCCTTGGTGAAAAATCACCAAGAAGTGGGTATAAAACAGTTAACATAATAGTTTGCCAGTAGGACAAACAGTAATGTTTAATTATTAGTTGTTTGGTAACAACGGTGGTCAGAGAATGGTGAAAATTTGTCACTGATTACAACAGTGATCAGAGGTTGATCAATGGGAAAAACAGTGATCAGCAATTATTCTTTAGGAACAAAATCATTCATTCATCCATCCATCTATCCATCTTCTATATACTGCATATCAAGTGTACAGGGTCATAGCGGGCCTGGAGCCTATCCCAGGACATTTAGGGCATGGGACAGAGTACAACCTGGACAGGGTGGGAAACCAGTGGGGGCAGTGGTGGATCAGAGGGCTAAGGCACTGAGTTACTGATCGGAAGATCGGATCGAATATCTATCATGCATTACTCATTCACTTAACTAAAAGGGAAGTAGGGGGTTAGATGCCAATTTTGTTTTTTGTACATTGTTTTCACTCTGTTTATCTTTAGGGAGTTAGGGAAGTTGTTTGTATTTATTTTAACTTCTTTTCCCTCTCATCAAAGGTAAGACAGAGGTTCAAACAGGAGTTTCTTTTTGTTTGTTATTTTGGCGTGGTCTACCCCTGAAGATTTATCCCTGATTAACCAAATAAATATCAGATTGATATCTATCTATCTATCTTAGTGGTAGTTATTTTCTATCCATCACCTTACTCATAATTTATCTGTTATGATCAACCCCTAGAGGTCGTAACATTGATAAAAAAAAAGTAAAGAGAACATCAGAGTCAGTTTAAAGTTAGATGAATTAGGCAAATCAGAAATGGAATCACTCATATGGAAAACAAACAAACAACAAGAGTAATAACAGGGTGTACATATTGTAGTACAACCATTTCTTAGTAGTTTGCTGGTTGTGTAGAAAGGTTTTCTACAGTAGATAATCAATTCACTGTAAGAGGCAATCAATTACAACGTGCTAATCCAGCCTTCACAGTCTTATTGAATATACACCTTAAACATACTGTATGTCATGGAAAACACATAATGTGCATAATCACCTATAAATCATTTTACGGTATCTCTATGAAGTAAATGCAAGATAATTACAAACCATGTTTCTGCTACCAACAAATCAACCACACAAATACATTCACTGTAGCCCTGTAGTGTAGGCAGAGAACTCAAACTGTTCTTTATAGCAACCCACAACACCCTGGAGACAGGAAAAATAAAGCACAGCATACGTTTCAACCCACCTTTGTGGAGGTAAAGCGTCTCAATTTCACAGCGTGTCATAATATCAGCTGCCACACAGATCAATCTCAGGGAGGCACATCTACTCCTCTGTCCTCTTTCACTGCTTCTCTGCCTCCCTCTCCTAAACACTATTTTCCTTCTCTCATCTTCATCAGGAAACATTGCCACAGGGACTTGAGGCAACAGATGAGCTACAGTCATTTAGAAATGCAGCTTCTTTTAGTAGCCAGGATTATCGGAATGTGCTCTTTCCTGATAAGTGGATTTATATTTCTCCATATGACTGTGCAGGGTTGAGAGACATCAGGGCAGGACTTATGGGGTTAAGAGTCTGCATTAGACTTGAGGGAGAATGTTACTGTCTTTCAGCTCAAGGAAAGAGAATGTGATCTCTGCAGTCCTTTAATTATCCCTGCGAGATTAAACTTCCCCCTGCTTCCGCATACAATTACTGTGTCTGTAGATGAACATGATACACAGCAAAGTGTGTGTAAGTAAATCAGTGTATAAAAGTGATGGTTTGGTGTAATCCCTATTGAGAAATGCAGCATCAAATCAATGTCCACATTAAACTATACTATATGGCCAAATCACACCCATGTGTGCTTTTTTGAACAATTCGTTTTGTTGATATAATAACCTTTACTCTTCTGGAAAAGCATTCCACTATATTTTGAAGCATGGCTATGGAGATTTGTAGATGGGCTACGATATGGAAAAATAATTTCTCATTTTCTCTGTAACCACTCTATTACACATTGAGGACAATGTACTCCTAGAATATTCATGTGACATTAAGGAAGCAAAAAAAAAAATCCATTGATGTGACACGCTGGTCATTCAGTACATTCAAGCAGTTAGCTAACTTCATTTTATTGCCATATAACATTGCTGAGTCTAGACCTGACCAACTGAAGCAACCCGAGATCATCGCTTTTTGCACATTCCTGTCTCACCCTGACTGATCAGACCACTTGAACTTATTCCATTGCTCCAAAGTCTAATCTTTATGCTCCCTAGCATATTGAAGCTTTTTTTCTTCATCTTAATGGACACACAGCTGTTTAGTCCCAATCCTGTAAGTCATCATTGCATCGTCCATGTGGAAATGCTCGTACTTTCACTCCAACTGTGATTTGTTTTTATTTATATTATTTTTGTATTTTCTTCTACAGTGCAACTTGATCTCTTTTTGTTTGATCCCATTTTTTCTGTAAAGATGATGTTTCACTATTACTCGGATTTAATAATGCATTTGGCAGTTCATAACCCAATTCCACTAATTTCAGAAAGCTATTTCGTTGTTTTCTTTGCTTGATGCAGGCCAATGATTTTAACCTTCTAAAATAGAATAACATATTTTGCACCATCATGGGATATGTCTTCTGAAATAGTTGCTTAAGCAATCAGAATGCTTATGTTATGACTAAAACAATTGTTGGCAACTGAACCATAATGATCACTGAAGTAATTATTTAATCAAAATATGATGAGTATGTATCTTTTTAAATCGACAGTGACTTTTTCCAACGGCATGGTGGTGGTGTGGTTAGCACTGTCGCCTTTCACAGGTTCCGGGTTCTATTCCCGGCCAGGGGCGGTTTCCATCTCTGTGTGCATGGAGTTTGCATGTTCTCCCCGTGCTTGGTACGTTTCCTCTGGGTACTCTGCTTTCCTCCCACACCCCAAAGACTTGTAGATTAGGCTATTTGGCGTTCCCAAATTGCCCATAGTGAGTGTGTGTATATGTGTGCCTTGCGATGGATTGGCACCCCTGTCCAGGGTGTACCCCGCCTTGTGCCCCAAGTCTCCTGGGATAGGCTTCAGGCCCCCGCGACCCTGAATACAGGATAAAGTGGTATGGACGATGAGGGAGTAAGTGAGTGACTTTTTCTTAGATACTGTACATTTATATTTATGGTTATGGTCTGTGCTGTATTAAGTAGGTCTATGCTGAACTTAGTAGTTGTAATTAATAATGATAAAATACTACTACTAATAATAATAAATCAATATAACAGTCAGATTATACTGACAATCCTGAAAGCTAAAGCATTGGAAAATTATTAGTTTAAAGAGATGAGGACTAAGGTCATTTGACAGATGGAAAAATTAAAGCTCTATTGAATAAGGAAGAAATAAGCCAATGGCATCAATATCAGCAAGTAGTTAAGTGACATTTTGGATGATGTATGAAACTATTACTCAAAATGAAAATAGACTAAATGTTGATGAAAGAAGTTTAAAGTAAAAATAATATGACTCAGAATTTCATTAAAAATAAATTTTGAATTGTATTAAACAGCATGTGTTAATTATGAAGATTACTATGCAAGTTGTTCAGAGGGTTTTTTTTCCCTTTAATGTAATGACTTATTTAAAAACTGTAATAACAGCCAGACAATTTGCTGAATGTGTGAATTCAGTGTTTCTTACAGACATAAGAAACATCTTAGGGTCTAGTAGCTATAAACAACACTACCAACACAAGTAAAAATCATGTTATATTGCTAAATGTATACCACAGTTTTGTAGAGAGTAATAGTTTGGAAGTGTGGAGGTCAAATTAGGAGACTATACAGTACATCAGAACTCCCTTTTTTATACTTTTTGGCAGCATTGCAGCGGCATAGAAATATATTTAGAAAAGAAAGTGCTGTCTGTCGCACATCTCTGTGTGTGTGTTTGTGTGTGTGTGTTGGTGGGGGGGTGGGTGGAGGTCATAACAGTAGCTTGCAGTCACATACTGTACAGTATGCTCATAAAACAGCACCAGTCAAGTTTGTACACATCTTATGTACTGCTTATTATTTATTTTTATTGTTTTTCAAATTGCATATTAATACTGAAGACATTTAAATGATGACAAAACAAATATGGGATTATGTAGTCAACAAAAATGTACTACATAACCCACAATATGTTTTATATTTTCAGTATAACAGTTTTGTACTCTCTTGGCATTCTTTCAGTTAGCCTCAGGAAGTAGTCACCTGGAATGGTTTTCCAACAATTATGAAGGAGCTCCCAGAGGTGTTGAGTGCTTGTTGGCTGCTTTTCCTCACTTTCTGGTTCAAACCATCCCATACAATTGAATTTATATTAGGTGATTGTGAAGGCCAGCTCATCTGATGCAGCACTTAATGACTCTTCTTCTTGGAAAACCAGCTCTTACATAACCTAGAGATGTGACTAAACAGGATGGCAGGTCACTGCAAATGCTGTGGTAGATGTACTGGTTAGGTGTGCCCTTAATTTTGACTAAGTCACCAACAGTGTAACCAACAAAGCACCCTCACACCATCACACACACCCTACTCCTCCATCCTTCACAATGGGAACCACACATTCAGGAACCGTATGTCCACCCTTTTAAAGGAAGTTAGAACCAAGAATCTAAAATTTGGACTCATCAGACCACTAATGTCCATTTCTTGTGTTTATTGGCCCAAACAAGTCTCTTCTGCTTGTTGTTCTTCCAAAGTAATCATTTTTTTGGCCACAATTTGACCATGAAGGCCTGACTCCTCGGACCAAGAGATGTTGAAATATGCCTGCTGCTTGAACTCCAAGAAGCATTTATGCAGGCTCTAATCTGAGGTGGTCTAAGGCTGGTCATTCTAATAAACTTATCCTCTGCAGCAATGGCAGTTCTTGGTGTTCCTTTCCTGAGTCAGTCCACACAACAACAAGTTTGATGGTTTTGGTGACTGCACATATGGATACATTAAAAAAACTATCACTTTTTATCACTGACAAAAAGAGGAAATATATGCTAGTACATATTTCTACATTCTAAAGTGAGGTGGATGTAAAGAGAAAACCACTTCAGGATGTGTCATTATTAAAATGCAATCAGTGTCAGAGTGGTAGGAGTAAATCTGCTTTTACTCAGTTGGCAAAACATTACACCCATTGTTAACTGTTTTTCTATAACAGCATATTCAGCGATTTTATTTTTTAGTTAACCTATTTATCCTGAGTTTTATTGCTTGTCCAGAAGTATCTTGACCTAAGTTTAAAGTACTAATAATTAAAGTATTATAGATGTAGTATGTGGACAGAAATTACAGGGAAACCAGGTACAATAAGATAGTAATCCTGTTCTTTGAAGAACAAAATCTATGCAGATATTTTTTTTTTTAAAGATTATTAGACTAAAGTCTAAGATTATTAGACCAAAAGTAAGGTTGAGGTTAAGTTAGCACAATGGCAATGGGCTTTGTCAGCCTGATTATTTTAGCAAACACTTACATAATGGAATGTTCTCATTTGTTCATTACAGATAGAAGATATACATACTTTGCCCATCACATTTTTAAGAGAACTTTAGAACCACACAGAACAGTGAGGCAAAACTAATGAAGTCAACTGGGAAAACTTAAAACTTAAACCTTAAATAAATCCAACATGTTTCTTCAGACAAAGTCTCAATCCATGGAGATGACCCATGGATACACAGCTGCTTTGAAATAATGTACCTGTGACTTGAAGGAAATGGTTATACACTAGGAAGGCAAAATAAAAGGCTAGAAGGCCGCAAGCACTCACAATGTGCATTAAATAACAGTAGCTACACATACAAAACACATTCACACCAGGTGAGTGCAGACCTGGTGTTTTGCCTTTTAAGTGGCTGGTGGGGTTAGTAGGGCAGCAATATACAGAGGAGGGGATACATCAATCTGATGTTGGACAAAATGGTCTATGATAAAAATGACAGTTCACTATCCAGTAAAACATATTAAAAAAACTACCCAATTTAGATTTGGTACAGAGTATACACTTGGAATATATTTCATGTATAAGTGACATTTGGAAAAAAATATATAGTATAATATATATTTTTTAAAAATAATAGTTGGTGAGCTCTCATCTTGGAAAACCATTTTTGAACTTGAATGAAAAAAGTAATTTTTCTAAGAACCCATCGTGAAATAATTTTTGTATATGGATACACTCTCAGGAAAAAAGTACTAAGCTACCTTGGTTTGTTATGAATTAGTACCATCAAGAATACATTTTGTAAGTTTCATTGCCTCCTTTAATGTTAATGTGAAGTGTTCCATTAAATTACTTACAGTAAGTACTGTACCTTAAAGACCACTCCTTTACTTTAAATTATTTTTGAAAATTTTACTTTAAAATTACACAACAAGCATAATTTCAGGTAAAACAGGTAAAAACAGTGAAAAACATATACCACTACAGTGAATGTTCGATTGTTTGATATATTGATTGATTGATTGATTGATTGATTGAGAGTGTGGTCTATAAAATGTATGAGTACTCTGGAGGTTGCA
>JAOVVA010000033.1:6188127-6211200 GCA_028565275.1 Leiocassis micropogon
ATCGAAGTTGATGGCACGAAAAACACGGGATGAATAAGGCTTATTCCATGAAAGAGTTAACTCGTCATGGAGGTCGCTAAAGAAAGGGAGAGAGCGTCATTGAGGCTCCTCCCCCCGGCTTCCCGACAAAAACCTGTCATCTAATTTTGAGCACTTGGGGGAATCCTGCTTCTGCGGCCAGACAATATGCAATCGCTCGACCGCATGCATTACTTACCGGCAGTAACTCCTCCATATCCGCGGAAGCGAGAGAGGAAGTCTCTCCTGCCCATTCACAAGACGCGCCAAGGCGCGCTTTAGAAGTGGATGCTTTAGAAGAAACGTCCTGATCCGGCGAGAGCGTGAGAGAAAGGGGGAAATCTATTTCATGTGCATCTGCCAGATCTGCACGTGAACCCCAGGAATGCACCATGGCTCGCGATTTCTTTTTAAAGAAGGCACGCCGCGCGGGAAGCACTCGAAACAAAAAGTGTGGAGATCGCTCTCCGAAAGAGATCTATCACACGGAGGCATGCATCATCTATCAAACTCCGCCATATCGGTGAGTTAACACTTTTAAAGCCACTTGCACACACACACGCAAACACAATGCAGTCCTGAAGACAAAAAGATCTGAGGATGTTTCCGGTTTACTCCTATTTATAACCTGCAGGTGCACCTCATTGGATGACGTCACCTGACCGAGGTTATATAGGCCAAAATTTGGCGTGTTTGATACACACATGCTTCAAAACCGGTAGAACAAAGAGATGTTCCCATAGCGTTTTCACGCAGCATCGAGTGTAGCTTTTGAAAGGGAACTGAGACTGTGTCAAAGTCCCGAACATTAATTGGAAGACTATTCCATAACTTTGGGGCTTTGTAAGAAAAAACTCTGCCCCCTGCTAAGGTTTTCATAATATGTGCTACTGACAAGCAGCCTGCATGCTTTGTGTCATGTAGGTGTGGCAGATAGTAAGACACTAGCAGGTACTTACACTCAGGTACTGTGGCACGAGACCATTTAGTGCTTTATAGGTCAATAGTGATACTTTAAAATTAATGTGAAATTTTACTGGGAGCCAATGCAGTGTGGATAAGATAGGGGTGATGTACTCATATCTTTTAGTTCCACTGCTGCATTCCAAACTAACTGGAGCTTGTTTAGTTTTTGAACATACAGACAGTATTATAATAATTCAACCTGGAGGTGATAAAAGCATGAACTATTTTTTCTGTATCGTGTAGTGACAATATATTTCAGCTAAAACAAAGTATTGGTGCTGATTTTATTTGATATATTATGTATGTATTATTTTATACATATAATACAAAAAATTGTGTATGCCAAAAAAGCTACTTCTAAAGTTTATGCAACATGGAAGTGACTCATATTGCTTCCCTAAAAATTAAGTTGCTATCTTTAGCCAATTTGGAGAGATGATTTTATATGTACCTACAAAAAGGCCATTTTTTAGCATTATACTATCCCTTTTCAAACAATAATAATTTAAAATGCAAATTATTGATGTTTATGAGTATCGATACTAAAATTGGTGTAAGGTTCTAGATGTCACAATCGGGCCAGGCTCTGAACTCAGCCAAACACAATGCTTATTATCTCCTGAGTACTAATCACTGTCACCTGTCACCAATCAGTCACAAGCACATAAAACCACACACCACGCTTCAGTCAGTGTCCGGGCTCATATCTACGAAAGTGGATCCATTTCCCTGTGATCACGTAAGAAGTGAATACTTATGTGACTACTTACCTATGTTCTTTGTTTCCAGAAGTCATCCAGTTGATTCTCCAAGTCGTAATCTCCGTGTTTCTGTGGTGTGTGGTTGTTGTCGTCTCCCTGTGTCTTCAGTGTGGATTCCTCGACGCTCATTGTTCAAAAGAAAGAGTAAACGGACTGTTAGTTCTCGTCACCCACTCAGTCAAAGTTATTTAAGAATTACTACCTACCTGCCATACACGAGAGAATTGAGGCGAGAAAGGCACACAATAATCCAGTACTGAAGCAACGTGTTGCGCGTTGCTTCAGTACTTGATTATTGTGTGACTTTCTCGCCTCAATTCTCTCGCGTTTTTGTTTCATAGCTTTCACATTGCCAATTTTGTTTTCTCTTTGATTTTTTTGATGATCTTACACTTCCCTTTTTGATAACAGCTTTTGTTTCACGTTTTTGGATCTGTCGCCTTGCTCTTTGATTTCCCGATTACTGAACTTATGCTTCTCCTTTTTGACTGCAGCTCTTGTTTTGCGATTTGGCTCCGTCTCCTCGCCGATTGATTCCCTGGTTTTTGATCCTCACTTCCACCTTCTAACCACACTTTCATCTAACATTGCAATCACTCTTCTACATTTAGATTCCTCTCATCCTTCTCTGCTCCGTGACAGAATAATCCAGCCAGCAAAATGAATTCAGCAGAGTGTGACCACATGAGATCGGTGCTAGAGAGCCACGGCTCTCTTCTCAGAGTACACCAGCAGGAGCTGCTTACAACCAGATGGGCTCTCACTGATGTCACAACTCTGCTCCGACAGCTCCAACTCTCTCATGTTAAAGGCTGAGACCTCGACATGTGATGGGAACCATGCCTACCTGCCTTCCCCACCTATGAAGGGGACTCTATCCCGGACCCGTCACATCAGTTCATCGTAGGGGGTAGGGGACATCCTTTCCCAGATGTCTGTGCATGATAACAAGCTGCACCCTGCTCCTTTTTTCCCACCAATTCATTCCCACTGAATGGCACTTTTGGCCATCAAGCTGGCTCTGAAGGAGTGAACACACTGGCTAGAGGGGACAGAGATCCTATTCTTAGTCTGCACCACTACCTACAGAGTGCCAAAAGTCTCAATGCTTGCCAGGCTCGGTGCTTTTTTTTTTTTTGCCAGGTTTAACTTTACCCTCCCCTATCAACCAGGGTCAAAAAACTCCAAGCCAGATGCCCTTTCGAGACAATTTACAACCACCCACAACTCCAAACTGTCTGTGACACTATTCTTCCTCCTTGACATCAAGACTAAGGTCAAGCAAGCCCTGTCTCATAAGCTGGGGACAAGTAACACACCCCCTAATCACCTCTTCATTCTCCCCTCTGTCTGCACTCTCAGGTCGTGGAATGGGCGCACAGCTCCAAGCTTTCTTGTCACCCTGGCTTAGCTTGCATCTGTGTAAGGTGCAAACAAGTCAACACTGCCCCAGCAGGCGTCCTCAGACCTCTATCCATCCCATACTGCCCTTGGTCCGACATCGCTCTGGACTTTGCCACAGGGTTACCTATCTCAACGGCCACACCAGCATCCCAACAGCCACACCAGCATTATGGTGCTGTGCTGGATTGGTTCTTCAAAGCCGCTTACTTGATCCCCCTTCCAAAACTTTCATCTACCAAGGAGACCACCAAACTCATGGTTCTTTACTTCTTCAAGCTCCATGGCCTGCCTAAGGACATTGTCTCTGACCATGGCCCACAGTTCACCTCTCAATTTTAAAAGGCATTTTGCAAACATATCGGGGCCACCCCCCAGTCGAATGGTCAGACTTAGAAGAAGAACCAGTCTCTTGATATTGCCCTGAGATGTATGGCCTCCTGGGATGGCTCCTCTTGGAACAAGTTCAAGTCCTGGGTAGAGTATGCCCACAACTCTCATCAGCTATCAGTCTGTCCCCCTTCCAGTGCTGTCTAGGGTATGAACCACCCTTGTTCCCTTTCCAGGAGGAGGAGATCTGCCCAAGCCTTCATCCAACGATGCAGAAAGACCTGGTTACAAGCCAGAAAAACGCTATTACGGGTCAGCAGAAGCTACAAAAGGGAAGCTGACCGCAGGCGCTCTTAGGTGCTCCTAAATACAGGGTGGGGCAGAGAGTCATGCTCGCCACTTGAGACATTCCCCTGAAGACTCTCGCAAACTCTCTCTCTCTGTTACATCGGCCCTTTCCCCATCACCACGATTGTTAATCCAAGCTCTTGCACCCCAAGACCATGCAGAGAATCAATAACATGTTTCATGTCTACCAGTTATGCCGTCTCACCTCATGCCCATTAAGGTTACTGAAGATTCCCGGTTACTGAACTTACACTTCTCCTTGTTGGCTCTTGTTTTACAATTTGTCTCTGTCACCTCAATTCAATAAAATTATTTGTATAGTGCTTTTAACAATTGTCACCTCTCCGATTGATTCCTCGGTTTTTGATTCTCGCTTCCACCTTCTGACCACACTCTCTTCTAACATTGTAGTCACTCATCTGCACTTGCACTGCATGAAAAGAGCTGTATTCAGACAAATATGGGTGTGGGAAATCCCCGCTAAACTTCACGTTTGCCAGATGTATGAGGCAGAGTGCTTGGAAAGGTGGCATGCAAAAGGAAATTTTGTGAAACAACCAGATACCTCATGTATATGGGAATCGGTGAAAGTTTCTAGGAATCCTCACAGCTACAGTAGCACCGATTGGTGATGGTGTAAAGGCCTTTTTTATGTTAATGACTAGCAGAAAGATGCGTTGTCCTTATTATGATAGTCGGGTGGGGGGATTAGCCATGGTATGCCTTTGTCTCTTCAGCTTGAGGGTTTGAAGGAGAAGCAAGCTGCACACACTGCTCTTCTCAAAGAGGTTATCCAGCGTCTTGATGCACTTGAGCGCAAGTTTGATGAGCGTGAGCATTGCGGTAAATTGACCTTTATATTAGCTGACAATATAGTAGTAAATTATACCTTGCCAAGTTAGCCTAAGCACTTGGCTACACAACTACTTTTTGTTACTTGCATTGATGTAGGTGTCCAGCTTATTTAACAGTTTGTCACATCCGAATTATACAATGTTGTTTAAAAATGTATGTATTAAAGCATTTCTAATTAAGCGTTACAGGAAGCTGTAAGGAGGCTCCATAATTCAGAAAACAACCCACATAAATACAATCCACAAACTGGGTTAGAATGTTGTTTCTTTACATGCTATGTATGGGGTTTTACATAATCATTTTAAATGTAATTAATGACACTACTTTCTTTCCACACAGAATAAGTTTACTTCATAATCAAGCAGTGAGGACATATCTGCTGGAGGAATTAAAGATGACTTTTGCAGATGCAGACCCTGAGTGTATAAAGGGTAATCAGAAATTGTTATTGTAATTATTTTCATGTCCTTTTATTTTTGTCTCTTTAATAATTTGAATTGTTTTTTTTATCCAGCATGTTACAGAGACATTGCAGAGGCAATACTCTTTGTCTCTGCCAGGAAAGTCTCAGCTAAGAGACTCCTTTAAGATGGGGGCTAAAAACAGACAGCGATAAGTAAGTGTACAAATTTATCTTTATATTAAGTTTGAGTGTATCTCTGATTGTTTTTAGGGGTTAACGTATGGTGTGTTTTGCGGTTTCTGGAGTCCAGGTGTAGGGCCGTTCAAATAGATGCAGGGAAAAAGAGAACTGTGGCAGATAATGCTGGAGCTGATGTCCGATGAATTGCCATCCGATGATTGTGTGCCATGCCATCAGCGTGTAATATCTAATGGGACAAAGCTAGAATGACAATTACTTTTAACATCTAACAAGCACTGGTGCATGTTTGTTTTAGTATTGCTTTTAATTTAATTACACCTTCATAAATGCACATTTATAATTTTTTTCCATATTTCTGTTTTTCCCCTTATTCTTACTTTGCTTTGTATATTTATTAGTCACTAAGTTATGAAGGCTTGGGTTGGGCTAAATAAAAGGTAGGTTTTTTTTTTTTTTTAAATGATCAATGTTGAGATAAAAAAAAAACAATAGAGAAGAGCACAGTTGTGCAAAGGTGTAAAATGCAAATGGAGCTTCAGGTGTGAATGTCTCCTGACAAAATCCTTCAGTGGATTATTTGCCATGGCAACAAATGGCTGTACCATGGAAAGATTCCACAGCAAGATACATCTGAATTGGTATCAATCCGGAAGTATCCTAGCTTGGTTGAATTTGATGTACAGGTATATGCTCAGTGGTACTTGTAGATGCTTCCGAAAGTCAGTGGTGTATATGGGAGTTTCCTAGTACAGATACACTTTTCATGCAGTGTTGGATTCCTCTCGTTCTGCTTCACTTCATGACAATTTGTTTAGAAAAATACTAGAGAGAAAATCTCTAATTTGCAAAACCTGGTGAAACACTGACCTTCAAGTTGTATGTGTTGCCATCTTGGTCTGGAACATGCACACACAAACAAACATACATGAAGTTTCTTATTTGACCCTAATTGGCCAGAAATAAATATACATATATAGGTTTTATGCTACAATATACAGTACAGTGTTCCAATCCCTCAATTATACTGCTTTCATTAGTATTAGATTCTCAAAGATCTCTCTTCTCATAGGGATCTACTTACATTTACCAGTAAAAGGTCAGCAGCTGTGCAAAGCTTCACCTAATTACAGGTACAAGCAGAATTGTGACACTGAAGACAGACAATTCCTCAGCACAGCAGTCTAATTGAAAGTCACCATCATTGTTAAACTTACTTACAAGTGTCCAAATGCACACACGTTATGCTTGTGCATGCAACGATACTTTCATGGGTGAACTGTCATGGCCAAAGGCATTAAAATCACCTGACTCAAATTTAAACAGTGAATTACAAGGACATTTGGTGTCATCAGAGGCCAGTGAGACATCTAGGCATAGCATGGGCATATTATATACTGTACAGTATACGGTGTACAGTACATGTGTGTAATATCACTGCATTTCATGTGCATATTTTACCAGGCATTTGAGTTTCTTTAATTTCTATAATGATTTAATGCCTTAGTGTCCCTGAATCTTACACTCTAGTCAACATTGAGCTGATAACCTTTACCTTTGTTCCAAAGGGGAGAAGAGGGTATGCCAAATGATTGACTAGCTGAAAACAGGCACAAAACTGAACTGCACTGCCAGACCGAATAAACACTTTCTAAAGCACATGACAAGTTGCTTAGCTTTATTGGATGCCAGGAATAGCCCACCAGTAGGGAACATCCCCTGGGATAAGGCCAGAATTGATGGAATGGTGTTTGACCCTATATAGTGATGCAGGGTTTTACATGCAATAGGACAAGGCCTGCAGCCCAGACTGACACTGTCCAGAGACAGTGTAGAGATGAAGAGAGGAAAGGGTAAAGGGTATCTCCTTTGCCTAGAAGATACTGAAACGTTCATATCCAAACAAGCCATCATATCTAAACAGCAGACAGGGTAAAGACTGTGAAAGAAAACTAGGTCGAAATCTTTGAAATATGTAGTTCCCCAGAGTTAGAAAAGCCCCCTAGGCCTGGTAAGAAGAATATGAGTGGGGGAGGGAAATACTGAGCAGAGCTAACAACATATTATAAGATTACATTTAAAGCCACCATCTGAAAATATCAGCACCATACTTATATGCATACAAATTTAAATAAAGGAAAAAAAAGGTGCATTGGTTCTTTAACCCTCATAGGATCTTGGGATATGAAGCATGAGGCAGGGCAAGGGCAGGCCAAATGAGATGTGACAGTGTGTGAGTAAGACAGAGGGCGGGTGGGACAGCGGGGAGAGCAGGACAGCCATATGCCCTGTCCCTCTGGGGCTTCTGAGAAGAAAGAGACAAGGTGACGCACTACACCCTCTCTTCTCTGCAGGAACACTGGAGCATGGTCAACAATTCCGTACAAACACAGAAAATGCGCACACGCATATGCAGGAGAGGTATTCCTCACCTCACATTAATGCATACAATCAAATAAATGGGCATGGGATATTGAAATATTAAAGTGGCTTGAGAATATTTAGCAGTGGTAAAATTGGTTTAAAATATTCTATTTATTTTGCAGTATTTTATTATGCTGTAAGGAAAATGCAGTATTATGGGAAAAAACAACTGTGCCAGTAATAAAATTAAGACAGCTTGAAGGCAAACAAATAAATATTGTAGATTGTTTTTTTGTTTGTTTGTTTGTTTGTTTAATCAATTGATTTTTGCAGTTTATTACAATTTTGGACACTTTATTTAGCTGCCAATAGTCTTCTACTATGATAGACTAGCAGTGAAAACACAAGTAAATAAGTGAAGCCCTCTTGCAGTGAGCAAGTCATTCTCTTAGATCATAGGCTAATGTGTGGCCTCATTAGCACTGATTAAGTCCATTAGCTGTTTGTGTACTGTTACAGGAGAACCACAGCCTCTGCATCTCTGACTTGCCTCCATACCCCCCCCCCCCTACTTTGATTAAATAATAAATGATCAATATCCACATGGCAATCGGCACTGTGACTTAGTGCTTACATCGATCGAGCCTAGGAGCTGTGATGAAAAAGGGCCAGTGTGGCAGGCTGCATCGTCATGCATCAGCCCCTCACTCCATATCCTCCTCCCTTCACCTTCAGGGGGCCACTCAGGAACATCAGCAGCCATTAGTAACTCAGTGCAGCAGCTCTTCCATTGCATTCAACCAGGTGTATGGGTGCTCAAGTGTGTCTCCAGGGACCTTTGCATTTTTCTGGTAAAAATCATGGTTTTACACATGAATGGGTCTAAAGGGTGAAGAGATTAGGATTTGGTCTAATGGTGAGGCATGATTGATGTGACGTGTAGTTTGGTAACACTGAACCTAGGAAACGAATTTCAACATTTTTTTTTTCTCTCTTTCACTCTCTGAGTTTGTCCTTGACGACGTGTTGTGAATTGCTATTACTTCATATTCTTTGCTGGTCCCCTCTTCAATGGCTGACTAATGTAAAATATATCATAAATGTTTCTCATCTAGCCATGATTTATTAGCAGTTGATTAAAGCACACAGTGATGAAGTCTAAACACCAAACAGAGATATGGAGATATACACGTTCTAGTGATTACACTCTGTCTTTCGTTGATTCTCCTGCTATCTCTCTTGCCTGACACACTAAACAGCAACAGAAAATCTCACAGAACATCCACTACCTATAATGTATATAGGCACGGTTGCTTAGTGGTTAGCACTTTCGTCTTGCACCTCCAGTGTTGGGTTTGATTCTTGCTTTAGGCTCTGTGGGCATGGAGTTTGCATGCTCTCCCCATACTTTGTGGGTTTCCTCGAGGTACTGTACTCCAGTTTCCTCCAACAATCCATAGACATGCAGGTTAAACCAAATTTCCTTGGTGTGTGTGTGTGTAAGTGTGTGTGTATGAATGATAATTGAGCTGGCAATCCGACCCCTTAAGTAACTACCATATAAATGACGGACATATCTCCAGGGTGGGGAGTGTCAATTGCCAAATGTGCCAGATGGCATGTCGCCAGACCAAAATACCAATGCTATTAAACATTGCATTGCGAGCATAATGCGTTCCAGAAGCGTGCTTGTATATCAAAGCACTAAGCACGATTTCCTAATTTCACTTTTTTCACAGCATAAAGCTTTTGAAACAAATACCCACTTATGATAACATATGTATGTTTGAACAGTGTAAATTATTTCCAGTGTAAGATATACTGTATATTCAGTTGCCCTTCAAATGTCTCAGCAGGTCTCACTTTACCATAAACTGTGTCCAGTAGAACAAAAGTATATTTTTTAGCCTCTAGCTTATTTGCTAATTATATATTTTAACATTGCACCATTAAATAAAACAGCTAAACTAATCGTGACATGTTTCCTCAGGTTAGACGCCGAGTTTTTATATGCTGTCTGTTTTGGTAGACAGAGAAGACACTCTGCACTGTGCATAAGCGGAACATGCTTTGTATATGAGGCCAGGGGTGTTCATTCTCTTCTGTTGTAGCATTGGAGACAGATGCATCTGCCATTTTTATGCTTTCATTTGCTGTATAGAATGGCTGAAGTTTTTTCCCCGCTATGCAGCCAGTTTGTGTGTGGTCATGTGACTACATGTGGTTATTGTTATTGCGACTGATCGGTTAAAAAGAGTCATGTGATTGTGTTTCACCAAACGTAGCAACAAGTTAAGAATAGCGTTTCTTCTTCGAAAATCTACTCAAGTAAAAGTAAAAATATCGTGCAGTAAAATTGCTCATAGAAGTACATTTTTTTCAAAAAGTTACTTAAGTAAATGTAACGAAGTAAATGTAACTCGTTACTACCCACCTCTGCTAATGACACTTGCTTTTGCCTTTTTTTGAGGATTTTGCAGAAATGTGACGTTGCATTGTCGTTAAACAGATTCATCTCCCTCATTGCTGTAGCCTTTTTAAACGTTTTTTTTCTTTTTTCTTACAAGGGTGGTTGTTGCAGTACACTTACTAAAGAACAGTCACTACACTTGGACACAAAATAAAAAAAAATGCTTACACACATGTAAACAGAAAATGAGCACACAGATGTTGACTATACGAGTGATGCACGTGCACTAAGACTGAGCATGGGAGAGGGTTACCCATAATCCTGAGAGACAAAAGAACCATTGGCTCAGTTGTGATCACATGACACTCACCGCAGACAAAGCATAAACATACTACAATACTCGTATATTACTGTAACCTTATAACATGGTAAAAATTATTTAAAAAATTGCTCATCTTGCAAGTTACTTGCAATCCAAGTTTATACTGTACCTAGCATAACAAATCTAGCATAATTTTAAATTAAATGTACTTGTTTTGCAACACACATTTTTCCATCATCACTTATGCTGACATCTTTCTTTACAGTGTTTAGAAGCGCACTAATGTTAACGTGTAAATTAAAGTTTCATGTTTAACCATAAAAGTTTCTATTATAAACTCATACTGTAGAATTTTTGCACAACTCATTAAAAATTAATTTACAAAAATGCAAAACACTGTCATGTTTCATTCAGTTAGTTTGTTCCACCTGCTGCCACTCCTAATCAGGTCCACCTGTCTCCAATTAACCTGCCTCTCTGCTCTGTTCATTTCACAGGCACAGTTCACTCTTTCTTCCAGATTGTTTCATGTCGTTTTTGCACTGTCCAGCCTTCATTCTGTTTCTACATCTGCTTGTTTTATACCTACGTATATGCATGTCTGCTCTTAGTCAGCAACGCTGCTAATCTGTCTGCATGTTTGGTCTGTCTATGGTTTGGACAAATTTCTTTGAAAGTTCTTTTTAACTCTGCCTTGTAATATACTGTGTCCAACACGTATAATACTATTTGACCTGTTTATTTCATTTATTCTTGCTTTTGTCATACCTGTATTCAGCCCTCCCCCAAGCCTCACCTGTTTAAAATACCTGGATTTTCCGTGTTTCAGATCATTAATGACAGACAGCATTTGGACCCGACAGCTTTATATGAGACTATGAGGATATTCCAGTGGTAGTGACAATTTAAATTTGAGTTCTGGGAGTGCTGTAGAGGGTGGCCTTTCTGTATCAAGTCACACCTTTTCTCTCCAAAAAACATAAATCATGCTTCATGTCCACCAGCTGACTCTACTCGCATTGAATCTGTTGTTCCAGCTGAGCATCTCTGGTAAAGTCTTGGCTGTTAGAAGAGCAGGCTTGCCAGTAGCAGGGAGGGCACTGGCGAGGTGATCCCTGCCGCCCTCCATCTCTCCTTTTCCTTTCATTTTGGCACAACTTGAAAGGGATAACCAATCTCATACTATGTCTTTTTTTTATTGGGGGTGGATGCAGAATTTAATCTAACATATCTTTATTTGCCTTTTACACAGATGCATTTGTACATGTACGTAGGGATTTGTGCACAGTGCTTTCAGTCAGTTTGTAAAAGACAAGATATAACACAACCACAAATAGTACAAACAAAAATCTAAAGAAAGTGCAAACAAATATCTAGAGAAATGGCACTTGATGTACATAAAAAAAATGGGTATTATACAAAAAAAAAGGCAATATCTGGGAAGAAAATATCCCAGATAATAAAAAGAATACTTTTACCCTACTATGAGGCAACATAACCTGAGAGAAAGCACTATTAATATGGAAAGAAAGAACGACATTGATATTGCATTGAGAAACAGAATGATATTGCAACTTGAATAATAAAATGGTGCACAAGGAAATAGCCCAATAAGGATGCTACTTTCCATACAAGGCATGACTTAGAGAATGTTTGATATTGCAAAGGTGAAATTTCAACTTGTTTTCAGGTAATGAACTAAGTAATGACCTAACACATGAGAGGCATAAGAGTAATTTAGAGTGATTAAGTACTGAGAAAGTGTGGGTAGGAGGGAAGGGGGAATTTAACAGGCTACGGTGGAGTTTGGGGTTGAAAGTGGGGTAGGGTGGGGTATTGGTGGTATTTCATTATACCCTTCATGTCTTTAGCAACCAGAATGATGGTGGCAAAGGAGCTGTTGGCATACATAGACCTGCTTGTGCTAATGCTTTCTAATTTGAGGCTGCTCAGTAAGTCGCTCTGGAGTCGCTCTGGATAAGAGCATCTGCCAAATGCCTAAATGTAAATGCTCAGGTTGTGGCTCCTCCATCTGAACAAAGTGTGTCCAAGATGGTGAGTTCTCTAAGGATAATCCGAGCTTTGTTTATACATCACTGTGTATACTGAGGGTCCATAGAGGGCAGGGTCAATGATCCTCTTTTAATTTTTAATGACTCACTGGAGGGCTTGCTTCTCATTTTGTGTAAGATTTTCATACCACACAGTAAACCCTTTGGTCAAGATGCTCTAAATAAGTCCTCTGTAGACCTGAGTGATGAGCTTATGTATCTGTAAGCAGTTTTCTGAAGTAAAGCTACTGCTGGGCTTCCTTTACTTAGGTTATGTTAATGGCCAATGTGAGCCCATTTGTCTTGTCCATGTTGAAGATAAGGTCATTGTCCTCTCTGGACTCAGACACCCTGTCCACCAGCTCCTTTGTTGTGGATGAGTCCTAGGATGGTTGTATCATCTGCAAATGTGAAAATTAATTATCCATAGTTGATGAGCAACAAAAACGAATTTTGATCTCCGACAACAGCCTTGGTGGGTTACAGTGCTGATTTGTAGACAGCTCTGATCAGATCAGACAGCTTATTGCCCAGTCTCATAATCTGCAGTCTGTTTACCAGAAAGTCTAATATCCAGATCCAGTAACGTATAAGGGCGGTCAGTCTGAGATATACTAGCTTTAGAACCAGCTTGGTGGATTGTATGGTGTTGAGGATTGAGCTGCATGCATGTGTTATTATTTTTAAGCTGTTTCAGGTGTTTCAAGGGCAAGTCCATCATGCATGGTGTTTGGATGTCCAACTGCAGGGGGGTCAACAGATTCCGGTAGGATGTTCATGTACTTAAGCACCAGTTTCTTAAGGCATTTCATGGCACTAGATGAAGGTTATTCAGACAGGTAGTGTTTTGTGTCTGGGGACTGGCAAAATAACAGACTTATGGAACTACTGCCTGAACCAATAAGGTGTTGAATATATTTTGGGTGACAGTCCATCAGGCATTTCTGCCTTTTAGGGATCTGCTGCAGAGCTCTGAGGACCTGGCAATGTGTCACCTGGGAATGTGTCACGTGTAATCAATCATGATGATTGCAGGCTATTTGTATGGGGGCTTCATGATTCTGGGAATCAAACCAGGCATAGAAGGTGGTAAGCTTATATGGTAGATCAGATGTGGCAATGGTACTCTGATGCAGTGAATTTTTTTCATTCTCCAGGAATTGTACCTTTCCTAGTAGTATGTTTTGGAGCATCTAACTAACTCTGTCGTAACTAACCAGGTGCTGTAGGTGGCATCTAGTTCCTCCCTGCTTCACATGCTTTCTCTTTATATGCCATCTATTAAATGAACCTGAGGCTCTGGCATTCTGCTGCTATGGTGATGCAGCTCTGAGAAAGCATTAAGCTCATGGAGATTAAGGTCCACTCTTACAGTGATTTCATGTAAATGAAAGTGTATTCCAATTAGGTACCTTTAGAGAAGACAAAAATACAAACAACATCATAACAATGGTGAGCGTCAACTTTAATTTATTAACTCAGAAGTGGCTATACATCTTGGCCTATGGTTCAGATCACTGCCTAAACTAATGCAAGTTAGAGTTCTGATACTCAGATAACTGAACCTGTCCATGTAATTATGTCCTGAAACCACCATTAACACATCAGCTTTCTCATTATACTTCCCTCAGCTGTCCATATTTCTTGAGAACACCGGGCTTTGTAAACACAACCCACATGTTGTTAAGTTATCAAGTGAAAAGATTTTAGGATGGATTACTCATTGTCTGTTTTTGTGTCTTAGATCTGCTCTCTCAAAACCAGCCCTTCAGTCTATGAGGATCTGTTCCCAGACATCAGCCCCAAAGCGTATGCGATCTTTGCTTTCAACCTTGTTTTAATGACCTGATGCCTAGCTCTGCACTCTGTAAGGGCAGAGTTGATTCACTGTTAGATCCAGAGAAACAGGCAAAAGAACAGAGTTGACAAACCACTGCTGTAAATGACATCACAATGAAGAACAGACATACATTTCCTCTCATCTCTTCAGCATTTGAGCGCCTACATGGGCCTACTATATTTAGCAAGTTTGACCTTCAGATCAGAGAGGGAGACAAACGAAAGGCTGATTTCAACACATTTAAGTGACATTATGATATTTGGTTATGTCATTCAGCCCGACCAAAGGAGCAGAAGATTTTTGGGGGCCTTTTTAATGACACACTTAGAGACATGGTAAGCCAAAAAAAGTTTGGGTTTTTTTCTATCAAAGTGACTTTTATTTCCTGTTCTCTCCCTGTTCTTTTCTGGGATGTATTCTATCAGCAATAGGAGTTAATATGGGAATGCAGAGAAGGTAAAGGCAGGTGCAGATTGACCGGTGCAGCCAAAAAAAGCTTCAGTCTTTGCCAGGTTTTGCTCATTTTTATCAGACATTGATAAGCGGATATAGTTCTGTAGCAACTCCACTACACTGACACCTACAGTGGCTATAGAAAAAAAATCAGCCCCCTTAAAATAAAGACTTTTTGTTGCTTTGCAGCCTAAAATGAAGACAAAGTATTGGTTTTATCCAGTTATATTTACTCAGTGTGACTTTTAACATCTAAGTGATTTGGAAAATCACTGATTTGGAAAAGGATCACCCCATCCTAAAAATGACTTGCAGTCCACAAATGGTCACCATCAAATTTAACTTGAGCAGTTCTGCAAAGGAAGGTGGGCAAATATTGCAAAGTCTAGATGTGCGAAGCTTTGTGTGCCATTGAGTAGGTGATTAGCTTCACCTGATTGAATTTACAAGTCATTTTTAGGAGGGGTGATTTTAGGGGTAATACTTTTCTATATCTACTGTATGTTCCTTCTCCATTTGTCTCTGCTTAATCCATTCAAAATGTTTATGGTCAGTTTATGGAGTTTATAACTCCAGCACTGGTGCGGGAGCTATTCTTTTTCAGTATTCCATCCTGGACAACTATTTATACCCATGTGCCTTTTTCTCCACACTATCTTTAACAGACTGAATTATGACATTGGTAACAGGAAGTTATTGAAATTCAAACTCACATTAGAAGAAGGGAGAGTGATGACACTGGATAGTGAGGTAGAGCACCATTTTGTTGTTTGGACTGACCATAAAACTCAGATATCTGCACTCTGCAATGGGACTTAACTTGATGGGGCTTTTCTTTAGTTAACCCTTACTGCCTACTATCATCCAGGCATTAAACTGCAAACCTGATGCCTAGTCCTATCAATTTAACAGAGATGAAAATAACCAGGCCATTTATCCTGCTTCTCACTGCCGATCTAGGACAACCTGTCTGGAGATTGAAAGAAAAGTACTCAACTCATTGGCAAATCCCTACCACCAGAACCACTGTAATATCTGTACTGTGGTATTGCAGTGGTTCTGGTGGCCCTGGCTGTCAAATGATGTCAGTAAACTTGCTTTGTGTGCAACTAGAACAAGACCATTATGAGACCTCCAGCTGGTTTGGTCTCCCTCCCAGGGCACAGATGACAACCAGCCACCACTGTTTGCTCATGAAGAAGCTGAAGCCACAGTTTCATCAGTACTGGCATTTCTTAAGAGATGTATGCAGACTTGGAGAGGGGCTCATGAAGTGGACCAATCATAGACACTCAGCAGCTCCTGTTGATTTAATAAAATGTTAGGCTATCATAGGGTATGTGAGCATTAGAACTGGACTGTGGAGCAATGAAAAAAGTTTGCTTGATCTAATAATTCATGTTTTTCTTTTACACCATGTGAATGATGGTGCACTTACTTAAGGGAGAGATGGCACTAGAATACATGCAAAAAGAAGGCAACCTGGTAGAATCAGCATTAAGCTTTGGCTTTAAGTTTATGTTCTGAGGGGAAATTTTGGGTCTTGACATTCGTGTTAATGTTACTTTGACATGTACTACTTACCTAATAATTGTTGCAGTCATATTGAAGTACACCCCTTCGTGGCAACAGTAATGGCGGTGTCTTCTTTCAGTAGGAAATTCTGCCACACTAATTTTTTTTACATTTATGCATTAGACATATGCTCTTATATGGAGCGACCTACAATAGTGCTTTGAAGTTTCTACCATTGGACATATCTTTAATGGTACTTCTAGTTAGTAACCCGGTGTAGTCAACACTATTGGGAAGGTTTTTGGTTTTTGAAGAGGTTGAGGGGAGGGAAGTTAACCCAAATTTTTATAGAATGGTTTGATGAATATAAAGGTGTTGACTTGTCCTGCTTATTCACCAGATTTCAATATATAGTATACTATGCTCATATTAAGCAAGCTTGGCACAGTCAGGGGGAAAAGCCCTAACTGAGCAGGGAAAGGAAAACTTGGGAGGAAGTGAGGCTCATAAAAGGAACCTATTGTCTTCTGGTTGTCACTGTACATTGTTATAACAGTTATAGGAAAGTGAATGGCAAGGATAAAATTCTAGTCGTGACTGGGTTCAGTATAGCTTTTTTTTTTAATTATTACTCCTTTAGGAATAGGCAGTAGGGGTGGTAATGCTCAAATGATGTTCATAAGTCAGGAGATTGACATTCCTGATGCATTTCTGTATGGTTGGTTTATGGACCATGGCATTGGGAGCTTATAGATTGCAGGGCTGTGGTATTAGGATCATGGTTTTACTTTAACTGTATATTGTTGGATCTTTGTGGGATCTGTAAGACAGAGCAACAGCTGTTGGGACAGCTGCAAAGCTGGTGAACTAGTGAGATATAAGGTATTTGACAAAAAATATGTGGTTTTGGGATGAGTAAAGCACAAATTTCCATGTATGAGGGAGTGAATTTGTACAAGTGAAAAGGGGCCATTTGTAGGGGTGGGAGGAATTGAAAGGCCAATGGAATGAATCCCAATTCCATTGGGATCATTCCATCACAAATGCCCCCTTTTCACTTGTACTAATTCACTCCCTCATACACGGAAATTCGTGCTTCACACATGTTGAGATGAATAAGAGAATAAAGTTGGATTGAATAGCAAAAAGTGGCATGAAGTAGAATGGCATTTGTTTTGAAACAAGAGTCATAACAAATGACATAACAAAGAGATTGGCTGTCTTTGAAGAAGACAGAAGGAAGCGGCTGTGATCCTTGGGAGTGAAAGCATGATCCTTAGTAGAGAGTCGGCAATCATTCAGAAAGAGAGGCAGAGATGGTTTCTGCAATGTTATAGTGAAGGGAAAATGGAAGGGGCGTCGACAACATTTGAGAGGTGAATAAACTTGAAGGGAGAGGGCATTTGTGAGGCTTTGAAAGAACATGAGGACATCTATAATGCTTCTAGGGAAAAGTGAGCATGTCTTATTTTTCAGGGGAGAGCGGAGTATCTGCAAAGCTCCAGGGGAAGCAAGAAGGTATCTGCAATTTTTGAAGTCAATGGCCTGATCATAGAAGCAATTGTTTTTATGTGGTTTTGGGAGTGGCCATGTGGTGAAGTTGACATTTTGGTGCAGTGTTGTCCTCACACTGATATGTGCTGATAGAGAAATGTTGTTCAGGCAGAACTAAAATTATTAATATTTAAAAGTATTTGTGCTTATAGCAACCAAGATGAAAACTCATTTACTGTGGTAGTTGAGTTGGAGATGCAGGAATGAGAGCTGCATTTGGACTGCAAGATTTTGAGAGCATGTTATCCACTAATTGGTTGTTGTTCAGTGCAGCCTGAAACATGGTGTAGTGAGTGGATATCAAATGGAGACAAGTGGCAATGACAAGAAAGCACTTGATCTGTTGCATTGATGTTTAAGGTAAGCAGGAAACTTGGATGAATAAGATGCACAAAACTTTATCATTAATGTGTAAAAGGAGATATTTCATATGCAAATATATAACGTACATATTTCCGTCTCTGCTATTAAGCCCTCCCCTAAAAGGATCAAATTCAGCAAAGTGATTTGCCAGTTCTGTTTTATCTTGTGTTGAGCAATACCTGAGATCATATTTTAATTACAGTTGAACAGGTACCTTTCATATAAGCACAATTTCAAAATGCATTATTAAAGCAGTGTGTTATGGTCCAAAGCAATTTAATATATCCTTAGTTTACTACACATTTGCATATACTGTATATAGTTACACAAATACAGTATATACAGTATATACAGATATAAATACAAATGTGACTGGCTTAATTTTGCTTAAACCCTGTTTGTGCAAGTCAATCAGTGCCAGTAACCAGAAGAGAATAGAAAATATTTGTACAGTTACTAAAACTCTTAATCAAAAGTAGGTATTAAAATGTAACCTTATATAAGGAGGTGACATTTTAAAAAAAACATGGCTTTTGGCAGAGCCAAAAAACAAAACAAAAAACACATTGATAAATAAAATCAATATAAAAAGTGAAATGAATAGGGTTAAGGTTAAGTGCATGTGAACACTTACACTGAATTAGAATTGGATTTGGTGACTAAACCATCTCTATCTTTTAGATAGCTGAAGGTGTGACAGACAGTATAGGAAATGAATACAGAGATAATTAAAGTTTTCAGGCACTTCCTGCAAGCAGAACATTCCGTGGTCTCAATCAGATGTTGCATCCTGACAGCCTGACAGCTGCACATATGAATCCATTTCACAACAAAGCAACATGCTTTTTTTTTTTTTTTTTTTTTAATTAGCACTAGAATTAATTTACAAAATTAGCACTAGAATCAACCACCAAATCTCATGTGATGGCAAATTCACTCAGAATACAAAAGTCTTAGTCCACTATCCAGAGGACTGTTGGTACTTTTTTTAATACAACTCTTTCTTCCTTTCTTTCTTTATTCATTTTTAATTAAAAGCTGAGTTAAGGATTGTCTGCCAGTGTTGACTACACCATTACTGATGAGATATGGTGATTAACTAGACAAAGATTTTCTTTCCACCCCTCTTAGGCACGTTATGTATTAGACTAATTTGCACATTTGAATCATGATTACGGTTATCATAATCAGGGATCTCAGGTATTGCTGAACACAAGATAAAACAGAACACCAAATGTACAACAATGTTCAAAAGTTAGTACCCCCTCTTTAAATTTTATGGGGTTTTTTTTGTGTAAAACATAATCATCTGATTGTAGCGTGGTCTTGGTATAAGCCAAATTTAAGCTTAAAAGAAAAACAACTTTTTTTCACTTTGCCACTATTTATTTAGCAAAAATAAAGCAAAAAGAGAGAGAAAAAAAGCAAAAGCAAAATACCCCCATTATTCAACATTATAGATCCACCTTACATTTTTTATTCTTTTTGTTCTTTCTTTGTGCAATGCACTGTCTGACCTTGGGGTAAATGTGCTCGGATGTCCACTTCTGGGAAGACTGGTAACTGTCTTAAAAGTTTTCCCGATAGATGTGCAGCAACAATTGCTTCTCTAAGACCAATGATTATGACGTTCCCTATGGCATTGTGTTAACGCACACTTGAATGCTGCTTTTATAGAGGTCGGCACAACTGATGATCAATTAATCAAGGGCTGATGATTAGCAGCACCTGGCTGCAACTTACCCTTTTAAATCCTGTAGAAGTAGTGCTTGTATTTTTTTTTTTATTTTGGTTTCATTTTTGTTAAATAAACAATGCATGGTCTGAGGTTGTATTTGACTAATACTGAGAATCTGCTCGATATGACAAGATGGTTTTTTAATAATGTTTTTATAGAAAAACAGACAGAATTAAAAGCGGAGTACTAGCTTTTGAACATGACTGTACGCCAAATGGAGAAGTTTTATGTACCCAGGGTAGTGAAACTCAGTTACATCATAGAGCCAGAAGGGATTCTCATGAACCAGGATAAAGTGAACATGATGAAGGATTGGCCTTCCTACTGCGACTAATGACTTTTGACACTTCCTGGGTTCGCCAAATTGTATCGTCACTACATCCATTGGTTCAGCATTACTACTTCTCCACTCACGTCCCTGCTAAAAAAACATTCCCTGCTGTAAACACTTGATGTGAAATTCAAGAGCCTCCTAGGCCTTTATGTTAGCTTTTATGTTAGCACCACATACACAAACACCCTAACCCCTCAAAGCCGTTTGGGTCTATAATCATTGATAAGGTTCATCCTCTGACTGATAAATTTTTTTTGACCCTTTTCCTATTTTTTTTTCTTCCTAGTTTCATTTGCCATGCTGTCCAGTTTAAGTAGCAATTGCCAGGTTAACATGTTTCTAAGTAGTTCTAAGTAGTTTCTAAGGTTTCATGTTTATTTTGATTCTTTGGATTAATAAAAGTTCTGTTGGACTGCACTCACATCCTATATTCTGTTTGCAAACTTTGCATAATTTTCATAGGCAACACAGTGAGACATTATGTAAGCTGTTCTTAAACCTAATAGTATAGCTAATTGACTCTATAGACCCATAGAACCCTCATTAGCTTTTCTCATGCAGTAATAAAACAAATTAACCAACAGGGAACTATAAGATTTTATTCTTTAGCTCTAGAGCCCTACAAAAATGTTATTAAAAAAGCAATGTTTTAAAAAAGTTGTTATATAGTAGTAATCCAAGATGGATTAATTCATCAGATGTGGACTTGTGACCTTGAAGAGGATAAAGCAGTAATCGATGTTGAATGAATTCTTTTTTTTTTTTTTTCTTTTTTTTTTTTTATGATAATAATAACCCCACCTGGCAAACATGGTCTATCAATTTGAACTAGTAGCCATCAGATAAAGCTGGAATATTTAGGGACATCTATATAAAACAGGAGGCCAATATAACTCATAAATAATGTTCTATTAATTAAAATAGGAAATCAGCAACTACAAACACAAAAGGAGTCTAGCAATTGAATTTTGCACATAATTAAATAAATGTAAACCCTTTGGCAGGACACAAATATGGAAGGAATTACAATCATCAAGATGAAATATAAATAATTTAAAACATTTGGAGTCTTTTAAATTCAACAGAAGGCAAATATGTGTAATATTCTGAAGACAGAAGAAAGGCTCTTAGTTGGCACCTTAGGTCTGATATAAATTTTAAATTCATATTGGGGTCAGAAATTACACTAAAGTTCTTGTATAACAGAGGAAGCACATTGTTCAAAATCAGTAGCAAAACTTGAGTTCCTTTATAATAGTGTTCAATCTCCAGCTGCAAGGGTTTTGTTTTTTTTTTGTTTTTTTATCAGTGCAGCACATTCACACATAGTGACATATACAGATTAAATACACACAGGCCTGACAATAACCACATCCACTAACTTACCTGAACTAACAGATTATCCATGTATGTCAAGGACAAAGAGGATATTCAGGGTAGAGAGAAGGAACACTAGTCTCCAGTTCCCATAGAGTTCTGGTTGCATTAGTTTTTTTTTTTGCAGTATGACAGCTCGGCCTCAAAGCTGATCCCAGAGTTGTCAAAGCTCATTATTGTCTCACTCATTCTGGAGCAATGCGAGGTCAGCGTGCCCTCGAGCCCTTTCCCCTGTCAGGGAGAGGTCTAGTGTTGCAGCACACAGCACTGTATGACTTAAACTATAATTACAGTTGAGGATGTGTTAACTGTGGAGAGAGAGAAGAGAAGATTGGTCTGCAGATGAGTAGAGCCCTGATGTTGGTGCTTAGTGATTTATTTTATTATTTTTTTATACTAGTAAATGGAGCTCACCTACCTGAAAGCTTAAACAGCACGGGGTCACCTCAGTGCCGAGTCAATGGACAACATCTCACTGGATGATGTAAGAAAGATTAATGGACTAGAGCACAAGGTGTTATAGTTCGTAACTGGGTATAATAGCAAAAATTCAATTCAAGTTTCTTTTTAAGAAAGTTCTTTTAAGTTCTACTTGTATGTTTTCTTACTACTGTCTACTTCGTATTAATAATTTATTTGGTAGGCACACTCTCATTAAAAAGTACACATTCCCAAAGTCTGCTATTTCATTGGACTGCTTTTAGCTGCCGTTTTACCCTCTAATACTCATCACTCTGAAATAGGGTATATCTATAAGCTTACATGATCACATGTCCCTTTTCCATTGCTCCAAAGTTTCAATCATTTATGCTTCTTAACAAAAAAGTTTTGTTTTTTTTCTGATTACCTTCACTAACAACTGGCAGCCTTCTAGTCACACAACTGTTAAGTCCCTGTCCTGTGAGTTCTCGTCCCATTTTATGTGTATGTCTATGTGTGGAAATGCTAATGCTTTCACTATTAAACTTTCCCTATTGGATACTTCTTAACCCCATTCCAGTAATTTCAATAATCTCCATAGTTGGCTTCTGGCAAATTATGGCAATAATTTGACCCTCCTGAAGCACAATAACATGATTGTTAAAGAAATGAGAAGCTCACTGCATCACAGAGTGACAAACAAAGTGACAAGCACTATATACAGTATATATCTCCACAAGTTTTTTACATTGCTGTTGGGTAACTTTATACCACTCATTTTGCAAAAAAGCAAACAGCTCAGCTTTGCTTGAAGGTTTCTGACCATTCATCTTCCTCTTGATGACATTCCAGAAGTTTTCTGGAGTAAACTGCAGTGGTCTCTCATTTTTTTCCAGAGGTGTGTGTGTGTGTACTGTATGTACTGTATGCATGTATGTGTGTACGTGTATATATGTATATATAGTGGCATAGGCAGGGCGGCGGCTGACGACCATCATGCCTTGCGGGGGGTTTTCTATGTGTTCACCCTGTTGGGGAAGGGTGTTTGGGTT
>JAOVVA010000033.1:6230673-6249946 GCA_028565275.1 Leiocassis micropogon
AAATCTTCTTGTGTCAACAAGTATATTTACACATATCAAGATGGTGACACCTTAAGGGATTGTATTTTTTACATATACATATATATTATATATAAAAAAAAATTCAAACATTCCTACAAAACATTTTTTAATACAACTTCTCATTTTTCTCTGCTGTTACTAGGTGGTTACTGCACATTAGAGGCGTTTTTTTTTTTTTTTTCAGACTTTCCCTGAGGCCCTGTTGACATACGCCTGCGATGTAATTCAATGAAGGCCTGAATTAAGATTGATTAACCGAAAGGCCATTTGGATTTTGGTGTATCACTAGTGGGAGTATTCTTTCACTAGATCAACATTTCACAAACATTTCACAAAGCCTGCATCAGAAAAATCCAAGTTAATCTCACTCACTCACTCGTCACCTATACCATTTTATCCTGTATATACGGGTTCGCGAGGCACCTGGAGCCTACCCTTAGAGAGTTAGGGCATGAGGCAGAGTACACCCTGGACAGGGTGCCAATCCACTGCAGGGCACTCACACACATACACACACTAAACACTGCGAATAGCCTAACCTTCAAGCCTTTCGACTGTTGGAGGAAACCAGAGCACCCGAAGGAAACCCACCAAACAAGGGGAGAGCATGCAAAAAATCAAACCTGGAACCTCGAGATGCAAGGCAACAGTGCTAATCACTAAGCTACCATGCCACCCCAAGTTTATCTAGCATAAAAAAAAATGTGTCTCATCTGAGTTATCGGTAATGAGCTATATTACGACCACAAGGCAGGAGTTTTTGTAGTTAGTGAGCTGTGTTTTATATGAGACTTCTTTCCTAGCTTGCTGAAGGAGGTAAATCTGAGGAGGTAAGTGGATGGATGGATGGATGGATGGATGGATGGATGGATGGATGGATAGATAGATAGATAGATAACAAATGTAACACTGTAAATGGGAATGTTTCCTGCATTTCTACTAGCCATGTTCATCTAAGCTTCTCAACTGCAGTCACATTGTGCTTAAAAATCAAAGCCCAGGAACATGTGGGTGTGAGCTATTTCTGCAATCCTATTAATATTGCTACTAAGCTTTACCCTTGAACCACAAAGATAAATAGATCATTCAAACAGCAACAGGAATCAAGGGACTGTCCTTGACACACTACAACACACAAAGTGTTAATAAGCAGACTTGAATCCATGTCCATAGAAACAAAATATCTGAAAAGATGTGCTGCATGAACAGAAATACAACTATTTGTGTTTGGACAGGCTTTATAGAACAGAGTTAAATGAAGAATGCATCCAGGTTCAGGTGTTTGTGCTTAGGGTTAGTTATTGAAGAAAGCTTGTTTTTATGGCCTGTGTGCAATCAGCATGAGTGAGGGGGTGTTTCTGTTTGAGCTTGAGGCTTTAAAATCACCTCTCCGTATGGTCGTTCCACGGTGAACAAGGAATGCCTGAACGAGTCTTCATCTTCCTGCCTTTGTACATCTCGCCACTTCCTGTGTAACACTCTGAAACACAAAATGAAGACAAATGAATATGGTTATACACCCCTGCCAAACGTTGAAGGAATATTCCAGAGTTGGGTTGTTTCTTCATCAGTACCATTAAAGAGAGTATACATAATGTTATATAAAGTGCCAGTCAAAAGTTTGAATTAGTTGAATCCAAAAAAAAAAAAAAAAAGTTTAACAAGGGGTTCTTATTTCATTTTCTGAAAAGCATTTCCCTGTAGTAAATAATGTAAATGCAGATAATCCGTTCCAGCCACCAATATCCAACACTATATCGAACATATATAATATTTTTTGAAAAACAATCAAAAACATTTTAAAAAAGGCATGCAAACGAAGAAAAATATGAAATGAATAAACATTAACCTCACTTAACCTTAATTTAATATTCCTTTTAAAAACAAAACTGAAAGCTACCATCCTTGCTAACATTCTTGGGACCCATGGTGCTATGTCTTCACTAAATTTTGCACAAAATGCAAAATAAATAAATAAATAAAGAGAAAGAAAGAAAGAGATTTGCTTCGCTTGGCTTTTCACTGGTGCAGTTTTGGAAAGTTCAGGTTCAAGTTTTGGAAGGCTCCTGGTTGTACGCGTAACTTAGTCAGCATTTGGTTTGTTCATTTGTATGCTGAAAATGCTTCAGATGCCGAGGCAAATTTCTTGCGATAATTTGTGAGGCAGGGTGTTCGCATGCCAAGGTACCACTGTACTAGTTTTTTTCTTTTGCACAAATATGAAATAACACATATGGCATTAATGTACGTAATGAAGTAACAACAACAATCAGTTGTTATTTTAAGACATGAAGGTCAGCTGTTCTGGAACAGTTCTTGCAAGAACAGTATTGTCAAGTGTATTTGCAAAACCCATCAAGCACCATTGTCAATGAAACTGGCTCTCATGAAGACCTTCCTAGTCAAGCAAGACCAAAACCTGCCTCTGCTGCAGAGGAGAAGTTCATTTAGAGTTACCAGCCTCAAAAATCACCAATTAACAAACAGCACCACAGATTAGAGGCGTTATGAAGACTTTACAGAGCATAAGTAGCAGACACATCTCAATATCAACTGTTCCAAGGAGATTATTGCATATTTTGGACATCATCAGCATTGCTTTAGAATTTAGAAAGAAATAAAAATCAGGAACCATGGGATTAAATAGTGTGTCCAAACTTCTGACTGGTAGTGTACATAAAAGTATAATTTTAATATAAAAAATGTTTTCCACAAAGTCGTCCTTGAAACTCTTAAATGGTTCCACATGGGTGATATGTCTTACTGTTCATCTGATACTGCTTAAACTTATTAGCATAGAGCAGCAAACATCTTGTTTATTAATTAATTATCCTTTTTACCAAATGATTATACATTGTTTGATTTGCCACATGCTCATTTAATCCACTGTCAATTTTTAGTAAAGGCTCTTTTTAAAAAAATAGAAGAAAGGAGAAAAGAAAGAAAGTAGAAAAAAGAAAAATCCCATTAGATTATCACAGAGTTTAGAAATACCGATTGGAGAATGCAATGTGGTGGTTGTAACCAGACTAACCAAACACAACAGCTTGAACACAAGAACACAATGGGAATATCTCATGAACGCACATCTGAACGCACATTGAAGATTTATCTCTCTGCTTTATTTTCTTTCATAAATATAACCATAAGTACATTATGGCCCCCAAATGCAAAAGCAGCGCTAGTTGTAGTTCAAAGCATCTAAACATAAGAAGATACTGTCTGGCCAAAAGAACATCACTGTTTTATGAGGGCCTGCCTCAGGGAAATAAACCAATTAAAAAGACTACTTACATTTCTGGAATTGGGTTCAGAGCTGCCTAGAGCATTATTAAAATCTAGACATATAATGCTGATCCATTATCTTCGCACAAGAAATTTAGTCCCAAAATCATGAATGACCGTGATCAGGGATCACTTAAATGCCTGATGAGGTTTCCTCAAAAAATATCACCAGTAGAAATCAAATCTATATTTAGTAATGAAAGGAAAATTATTTGCATACACATACAACAAGCACTGAATGAACTAGAACTGAGCATGTGTAGTTTACTACTTACTATCGAGGCTAATGAGGTTTCAGTTTGCTAGTCCAGTAGTCAAATAAAGATCAGACATTGGAACAAATCTAAAAAGGGCATGTTTCAGTTGGTCAGGTCTAGGATCAGCAATGGTATGTGGCAATAACATTAAGTCAGGTGACTACCTGAATGTACTGAATGACCAGATTTTTTTCTGTTCTAATGGCATAATCTAGGATTTAAAATAATTAATAAAAAAAAAAAATAGTTTACAAGAGGGGAAGAGTGAGTGGGAGCATGAGAATCCATTGCAAGCATTATTTTACAGAATTTAAAGCTAAACGAGGTAAAAAAAAATTAATGTGCAACTTTTTTGTATGTATATATTTCAATTTTCTGCATGATGTTTTGTTATAGACCACATTGCCAAATTAAGCGAAAGTCCAAAATTGATAATCATATTTTACAGTCAAATTGCTAATATATTGGTTGTCTTATTTGGTGGTTTCATTGGGAAGACAAACAAGACTCTTTTTGTGTGTCTTTCTTTTTTCTTTTTTTGGCAAGATTCTAATTTTTTGTGATTCATACAAGAAAGCAAATTTTTAAATACAGCATTCTCTATGCAAAATTGGTAGATGCGGGTTATATTAATCTGGCACTACCTACAAAAATGTTCCTTTAATGATAATAACATACATTCCAAAACATTACATCTAACATTTTTGCATAAGAGGTAATCAATGAGCTAACAGTGCTTACAGGAAAAAAACAAACAAAAAAAAAAAACACCAGAGCGCTTCTTTTATCCCACATGCCCAGACACCAGGTCCCTGTAGCCCCAATCAGAACTGCAGCTAAATTGATTTTAGCATCAGCACCTAACCGTGTCCTCCCATGCGCCCTCCCTGGCATTGTTAGACACACAAAACTGTCAAAGGTGATTAATGTCTGAGCCTTACTGTCATATTCCCACACTACTGTTCACTCCCATCGAGCATGCCTCAAACCGGAGCCTATTTTAGTGGCTATGGAGATTGGACCACTGGGAGAAGTGTGCACATGCCAAACCTCGGTAACAGAAGAATAAGAGCATCTCAGAAAATGCTGCATTACAAATGAACAGCTTAGGTTTCATGAGGAACAGAGGACACAAAAGAGCAAGAGTTAACAAAAGTAAAGCCCATCAATCTTTTACTGCAGCTGTTTAACTTTTTGGAAAGACAACAATCAAGATGTAAAGTGAAAATTAGTAAAAGATCTCGTTTTCTTTTTCTAATCACATACACATATATAAATGCATTTACATAGCTACATGTCTGATGTAATACATAATAAAACAGTGGAGCCATGAGGTGTCAGTTTTAACGCTTTGTCTTAATAAGAAACATTTAACCTTGTTTAGGGAGGACAACAATGCTATAAAATAAAAACAAAAAAATGCACTGAACCTACTGAATACAACAAAATTGTTGTTTTATAAAATGCGCAATGCTCATTTGCATATGTCGGAGTATAAGATAAATGCCTGATATGGACATTATGCTAATTAATTTGGTACTTGTCACTACTTCTCAAAACACTAATCCCCCATCCTCCATCAGACCAAGTTACAATATTGAGGTTTACATGAGCACATCCCTACTTCTGCACGGTACTACCCACGATGTATCTTCATTACTGTAATCCATACATACATCATGACATTTGTAAGAATGACCGACATTTACAGTATAGACCATCTACAGTATATAAACATCGCTGCTTATTCACTTACTCATCCACTAACTATTGTATGCCATACAAGTCTCTTAAATAAATTTTAAAGACAGGAAACTATTAACATGCTTCAGTCAAATGTCCTGAAAACACTATTTTGTTCAAAAGTTTAGAAACCTGTGTATAGACATTCACAAAATGGAGGTTTTAGATATGCCGGTTGCAACCTACAAGAATGCAATGTTTACACCCAAAACAGTATACACAACCTTTCATACTTTAACTGAGAGTTACAGTATATGATAATAACAACTGACAAATTATATATTGTGCAGACATAAGCCCTGTGTATACATCAGTTACCCTTTTAAGGCAATGGTGACTCAAAAGTAGGTTGTGACTATTATAAAACTGGGAGTCATAAACATCAGAATTTGCTCCATTAAAACGCAATATAACACAGAGGCGTACTGAATGTAAACTGCAGCTCACCATCAGGTTCAGATGTTATTGCTTCACAGCCCGGAATGCTTGTACAGAAGACCCAAGGCTTATTAGGGTCAGTAGTGAAGCACCATGGGGCATCACGGCCATCAGGATTCCTGCAGTAGTTCTCCTTCAGGTCCCTGCAATGCGTGCACAGATGTGATTGTATGATTGATTTGATCCACACAACCAAGCAAAATATGAACAACATTAGAAAAGTGGTATTTGTGAACGAATCAGCACTTGAGACAGTTCTTTTAGATGAATGTTTAGACATGAGCTATGTGGGAACCTTTTTTTTTTTTTATCATCTGAGCTCTTCATTAGTGTGAAGAGTGGGATGTGTTTTTGACTCAGCTGTGCATAAGAGGCACCATGATGGAAGATCCACTGCACTGCTGATTGTTAAATGTAGACAGTGGATTAGCGGAGGTGATCAGTTATCAAGTTATAGAGAAATAAATCTTCTTAATGAATCACAGACACAGGAGGCATGATAACATTAATGTAGAGATGCTTACTGCATTTTTCATCGTTGATTTTACCAATTGTCTGGTTTATGTTACCGTTGTCTAAACTTTGTCTGGTTTGGGGGGAAAAATGTCAGCGAGCTATTTGAGTACTTAAGGAGTCTAATGTTATTGGTAAGCTGAGATTAAATATCGATTTAATGAAGAAAAAAACTAAATTAAAAAAAGAACAGATGAAAAATATTTAGTAAAAAAATTATAAACCAATTTGATAAATTTACATTTTATTTTAACACAAAAGCTGTTAAAGTAGCAATCTGTGATATTTATAGCCCTCTGCTGCTCTTAAAATGTATTGCAATTGCAATGAAAATACTGTATTGTATAGCTTTCCTCTGGCTCTAAAACAACCCCCTTTCTTAAAACAGTGTAAGCATCACAGGATGCCTCCTAATGAAAGGCATGGCCATGAGCAGTTGTTGTACTCTGTTTAGAAGTGAAGCTAATTCCAGGACTGGAAAAAAATTAAACTGGTATAATCTCACTCACTTATCATCTATACCACATTATCCTGTACACACGGTCACGGAAGGCCTGAAGCCTATCCCAGAAGACTTAGGGCACGAGACGGGGTACACCCTGGATGAGGTGCCAAGTCACTGCAGGGCACATAGGGCACACAATTCACACACTATGGGCAAATTTGGAACACCAATTAACCTACAGTAATTTGCTCTAGGAGGAAATCTGAGTACCTGGAGGAAACCCACCAAGCACCGGGAGAACATGCAAACTCCATTCACACATATCCAAGGTGGGAATCAAACCCAGAACCTGGAGGTGAAAGGCAACAGTGCTAACCACTAAACCGCGTGAACCGTACCTCCTTGGATTATTGTTTGAATGAAACTATTTTAAATCTTTTTATATAATGTGTATCTGAGCAAAGTATATGATTTCAATTCTAAATAGAAATTCTAAACCCTGCATCTTAGTAACTTGAAACTGACTACAAGTTACATTATCTTTGCAAAACCATACCATTACATGCTTTATTTCCAATGTCAGTAATTTGATTCAGTAAGCAATTTAATCAGTGGTGTGTTTATGCCTGAGTCTGTTACTTGTTGCTCAGTCATAGACACTGCCTGGCTATTTAATATTTCAGTGAAATTTTATATAGATATGATTATGGATATGGATATGGATAAGCTGTTCATTTTCACCCTGACATGCCCATTGCTCTGGAATAGGGTCAATCTGGAATCATCAGACATCAGACCTTGTTCCATTACTCCAGAATCCAAACTTTATGCTTACTATAAAATTTGGAAATATACTCCCTGCTTTCCTCTGATTGGTTTTCTTATTGTTTATTCCCAATTTTCACATATTTAGATATCAGACATTTGGAGACAAGACAACATGCATATCTACAAAAATTTCATGTCATTCTTATAGAAAGCTGCAGTACTTTGGATCAAGCAAGTTGTGGCTGGCAGTGAAATGTGTGGGGTAGGATTGGGATGATTGGGACATGGCTCAAACAAATTCTCCACCACAACCCCCACAATAATACAAAAGCAAGTTGAAAGAAATGTGTAGTCATTTATTATAGAAACCATCCATAAAGCATTACCCAAAAAACACAGATTTTTTTGATGGGATAACAATACAGAGTTTGTTCCCTTGTTGGTTCTGTAATTGTGCAAAAAAAAAAAAACGTATAATGCTAAAGAAACATTTAACATCATAATGCACTTTGGGCAACATCACCTAGACCATCCACTCACATTATGTGTAGGCATGTTGCCACCTATGACACCTACGTATAAAACTTCTGGGCATGGTGCATACATACATTCATCCCTCTAGAAACCTCTGTAGTCCAACTAAGGACCATGGCGAGCAATGGTGAAACCCACCTAGCACAAGGGTGAACACGCAAACTCCATGCACACAGACCCCAAATTGAACCCGGCCCATAGAGGTGCAAGGCGACAGACATTGCTAACTGCTAATCCACCATGCCGCCATGATGCATACACACCCTTTTAAATTACCCCCAGAGGTGTATAAAGATGGTGGAGATACTGGAGATTGCACACTATATTTAGATGGTGGCTTTTTGAGGCATACTCACTTGCAGCGGTAGTTCTGTGGTGTAAAGGAATGTGAATGAGGAAACTGGGCATCCCATCTTTGACAAGTCAAACCATCCATAGGGACTGACACTGTCCCACGGTATCCTTCCCCATTCCCTCGGAAACACGTCTTAGTCGTTTCAACATCACTGTGACTGTCAGATTCTGTAGAAGAGGAAAAATACAATGAAGGAATGACGTAAATGGCTCAATAAACAACATTACTCATTGAACATGATGAATGATGAGTCAGACTCATTCTGAAGTTCATAACGCAACCACAGTAGTTCTGTTTTATTTTATTATTGTTTTTATTGTCTTGAGTGACGCAACGATGTGGCAGGTCTTGTCAAACAGCTACCAAATATAACTCGAACAAGCTATTTTTAAGCCGGTTACCTCAAACATGTTTAATCACTGCATAAATGACATTTTACTATTTCCATAGTAAGGTTGCAAACCAATGCCACTAAGCATATGTTTATCTTTATCTGTTGGTATTGCTATGTTTTTAAATTTAAACATGTGGTGTGTGTGTGTGGCCTAACTGGAAAGAGTGATGGCCTTTCAAAACCACTGAAAAATCCGACCATGACTAGTCTCACTCCAGTTTATAATTGGTCTAAACTGGACACACATGGACACATGGACACAAGGTTTTTTGTTTTTTTTTTATCCTGTTTGTGCAGATATTATTTTCATTTTAATCAGCCCATGATATTTTCAGAGTTGGTTCTACTTCTAATTACACTGCCTGGCCAAAAATAAATAAATAAATCACACGCTCTAAAATTTCTCCTTTAGCTATTATTACAGCATACAATGTGTTGGCCAGTTCATTTCTGAAAATGATTCTTCATGCTATCAGAACCATTCTTTTACAGTTTGAATCCTGGAATATACCCGTGCCATCAGGGAAGAAAAACTCCATTGATGTGAGAACCTGGTAAATCGGTTCATTCAGGTTATCGACTGATCTCATTTCATTGCCACATAATAAAATGATGTTGCAGAGCCTAAACCCGACCAACTGAAGCAACCACAGATCATAACACTGCCTCCAGAGACTTGTGCAGTGGGCAGCAGGTATGATGGGTGCATGCTCTTCCCTTTTTAACCTGATGCACCATCACTATGGAATAGGGTCAATCTGAACTTTATCCATCGCTCCAAAGTCCAATCTTTATGCTCACTAGAAAATCGAAGCCTTTTCTTATCAGAGATGAGTTCTCATCAGATGGAACCACCTTTTTATAATCTTTTGGAAGGTTTCCTTAAGTTCCAGTTGAAATCTTCCAGTTGTTTTCTTTGCTTGATGCAGTCCAATAATCTGATCCTACTGAAATGGCAGTTGTTGTTTTTTTGGCCAGGTAGTGTATAAATAAGTTGCTAAATGTAAACTAAGGATAAAATAATAAATGCAAGGTTTTGCCAGGTATCAAGTTCTGACTGACAACTCCATCTACCAGATGCTCTGTAAATCTTACAGCCAAGCTTTATTGAAAAATGAATACATAACACAACCTCTACTCATATCTGCATTTCATATGTTCCTTCCAAATAACATTCACATTCGGTTATATTACTAGTACAGAGATGCACTGGCCCCTGCACATGATTGTCAAATTTGCTTTCTTGTATTGAAACAGTATACAATATTCAATTTAAGCATTTCCTATCCAATGACAGATGGCTTTGTAAAGTCATGTTAAAATTATTTAGCATTGCATGGTCAGACAGTCATGGCTATAGAGGTAAAATATAAGAGGTGAATAAAAATGATGAATTATGTGATCAAGGTAAGGCGGACCATGACATACTGGTACTATACTGTGTAATATATAATTTATTGTTTAACACCAGACATAAAGTCAATAAACATAGCCGAAATCCATAAAATTTTAAAGCAGTATTAACGCTAGTCATTGGTGGGTAAATACTATGCCTTGGTGGCTCAGTGGCAGTTTCCCTCCTGTCATGCAGAAGGTCCGGGCTCAATTCCCAGCCACTGGATGCAGTGCCAGTCCCAACCCCGGATAAAATGGGAGGGTTGTGTTAGGAAGGGTATCCTGCGTAAAGCCTGTGCCAATCGGATCGGATGGTCTGCTGTGGCGACCCCGCGATGGGAGCAGGCTCAACATTTTGGGGTAAACACTAGTCATAGGTGGTTGAACAATATTTCAGAAATGTTAGAGTGCTGTAAACACCATTTATGTGCGTTTAGCCTCCACTACAGCCCTGCAACCACTGTTATGTAGAACCAGCTATATTAGCAGTGATCAGACCTGGACAAAGCAACACAATACCTTCTTCATGCTTAGTTATGTTTACTGCATAGGAACAATCTCTAGGTTTTAGGAGCATTTTCTGGCCTTAAGACCAGGGATCAGATAGACAGGATTTTCACGTTCCAGGTGGAACTATGCCATTTAAATCCACACACAGATGCTCTGATCGTTTCTGCAGATCATTTCTGTATCAGTATCCGCACAGATGGGATGCACATGGCAAAAAACTATGCTGAGATTTTGTAAAGAGAGAGATGTTAGGAGATTCTACAAGTTGTAGGTCCACAATGTCGGAGGGAGAAGACTAGTAAATCAGGTCTGTTTAAAAAAAAAAAAAAAGTACAGCAACTGTGATCCAAGCACGAGTGTAGTTCCACTGGGTAATTGGTCTTATTTATAAAATATAAGCCAAAGCAAAGCCTAATATCCTTCTTCATTGCTTCACCAGGCATTAAAAGAGCTTCGGGCAGAGTGAAAAGGAGCTGAAGCAGGAAGAGGAAAAGGCGAGGAACTACGGCTTGGTTACAGTCCTGTGTAGAAAATCCTGTCTAAAATGTGTGTGTTTGTGTGCAAAGCTAAAACTCACACGTGTCTTATGTCTGCAGAGCAGACACGGGGTTTACAAAGTAATCCAAAACACAGAGTCCCAGCTCCGATTCAGATAAGGCAATGCACCAGTGCGATGATGAGGAAAAACAAACACTTGTAGACTCTCCTGAACAGCAGGAGTGAGGGAGCATCATGAAGGAAGAAGAAGGATTTTTTTTATTTTTTTTATAGACAAACTCTTCTCTTCTCTGTTCTCTACAAACAACATTCCTGTGAGGGTCCCAAACGAGAGGGGAGCTGCAGGAAGAGGAAGCTGTAAATTTGGTCAATTCCTTTTTTTTTTTGGTCTCCTTGACTTGCCTACAGACACCCGGAGAGAACCTGTATACACTCACATGCATAGATGATCACACTTACCACACTGTTTGATATCGCAGTACTCCCACAGAGTGCCAGGATCGGTGGTGAAGCACCAGGGTCTCTGGCGTCCATCTGGGTTCCTGCAGTAGTTATCCTTAAGTCCTTTATCTGGGTACCTGACAGACAGAGGAAAGTGAGCAACACTGTGCAGCCCTGATTTACAACAAGCAGTACTCAAAATCACCTGCAAGCATGCTGCATAAACCTATTTGTGCAGCCGGCTTTTGTGGAATCTCTGTGACTCGCTTGGAACGTGAACCCTGAAGCCTCTAAAGCTTAAAACAACATGGTCAAAACTTGCCTCTTTGGCAGGATTTTGGAAAACGGTCACTTTTAAAGATACAGCATTTCCCACACTACAAAGTACTGGGAATACACTTTATTGATTTCCAGAATGCTTTTCAAATATTGCTGGCAGATGCCATTCCTCATGAGGTAAACGTACTTGAAGTATTTCCAAAGTCCGATTAAAGTGCTCTTGTGAGTTTATCGACTCAAGGGAAAGTAGCTAAACAAACTGCATATCTTAACCTCTGCCCCTACGATTTCTCAAGACTAGCTATGGGTTGAAGTTAAGCAGTATGTCAGCTTGATGTTAATTAAATAGAATGTTGATGAAGATGATGCTCATGGAGGAATACAGAAGAACAGCCTGCACAAATACAGTATACAGCAGTAGGGATCACATGCTAAAGGGAACATAAGGTTTCCACCAGACCTTTTCAGATTTATATGTTGTGCATAGTTCAACCAGCAGAACAGTCATGTTGTAATGTACTCCATACTGTAAGTGTGATTCCCACAGGGGCCAATAAGGACATTCAGGTAACAATGCATTGTGTAGATATTTGGACTATGATTTAAGACATATCTTATAACAAGCTGCTTTGCACAGTATTGTCCAGGCATATGTCAGAAAGAAATGGTGAACACATTCACACTCATGCATGTTTATCCAGCAAGGTTTCGTTGTACTTTGGCTCCGAGAGCAAACTGGCTATAATATATTACTTACAACTGCTTACAGTGACCGAAAAATTAATCTCATAAAGAGATTAACGTCTCTATGGACGATGTTCTTACTAGTAGGGTTCGTACCGTTTGGGATGAAAGAGATGTTTGTGAGGTTCATCCAAGTCCCAGCGCTGGCACTCTTTGCCACTCTCCGTGTGGTCCATGGGCCCGCGGTAGCTTTCTCCATTACACATCATACATTCCACTGTGTATGAGGAACATGGCTGGTAAGAATCTTAGTCTTGCGAATCAAGCCCAAAGGAATACTTACACACATACACACACACACATGCACAGCTGAGAGACTCTGGCATGCTCAGAAAGGAGAAAATGACTTTAACATGGCTGTCACATTATAGAACAGAAATAAAAACAACTCATGATGGAATGTTAAATTCCCTAAGTACATTGTATCAGAAATTGGGTTAATGTTTATTGCAATCAATCTCTTATATCTTTCTCATCTAACAATAAATCAATCCCTACATGTATCCGTTAGGCTACATGTCCTACATCAGGTAACACCTCACCTTAATAAGCTGAAATACCACCCATTAAGCTGTCAGTACGTCTCCAGGGGCAGACCAGAGTTTCTAACTGATTTCAAATGATCAAAGGTTACCGAAATGAGTAATTGAAAATCTAGAGGCTTAGTCATAATGGCCCTGCAAACGTCACAGCGGAGAGAGGTCACCTAAGCAGCAGTGCTCCCTCGAAAGCCTGTTATGACTGTTGTACTCCACTATAAAGGCGGGAGCAGCATATTGGAACCAGATGTCCAGCCCTGGCCATTTTTGTGAAACCTTGATTTTACATCCATCCGTGTGTGTTTCTGATTATGGGAAACTAATTTATTAACAAACCCTCCCAGCCGTATTTCAGCACAGTGCTCTGAGAATAGACAGAAGGCTGTCTCTGTTTGCCTGATCGCTATCTCCAGAGAAAGCTCTCTACATTGCACTCCGCATATTCAGCCCACATTCTCCCATGTCCTGATTTAGCGAGCAGAGAATTGCATGCAAAAAAAGAAAAAAGAAAGAAATCCTGGCTCGTGACTGCTTTACAATCAGAATGCCTCCTTACCTCAAAGAACCATTCTCAAAATGACATCAAAAAGCAGCTCAACAATGAAGTACCCAATGTGTGTAAATGACAGAAATATACCACCGTTTACCTTGCGAGCACTGGGGAATGTTGCAGTTTTGATAACGTATGCTGGGGTTCTTGGTAAAACACCACGGTCCGGTAGTGCTGTTGTCTGGGTTCCGGCACAAGTTCCCCCGAAGGTCCTTTTGCTTATGACGCCGGGGTAAGAAGCTAAGTGTGTTTGATAGGTAATGGAAGAGAGAATGAGGGTAAGCTCAAGGGATTCTATCGTTTCATCTGTATATTCAGGAAATAACAACCAGCTGTGCTACTGAGACTTCTGTATGTCTGTTAACACTGGAAAAGACTTCCGCTTTAAACAGATAAAAAAAGGGGGGGGGGGATGGCAACAGGAAGACAGACAGCCATCCCAGATACTGATGTCACCCACTTCAAGTCTTCCTCTGCACTCCCACTCACATGAGTAAATCAAAGACTGTAAAGCAGGTTCAGATCAAAAGAGGCAGAGACACTCAGATTCAAAGTGGAGGAAAAAAGAAAAATCAGCCCCTTGTGTCTATAGAACATTTCTCACACGTCACAAAAATCATTTAGGATTTATAGTGGGAATAATGTATAAGAAAACTTAAACAATAATATAAAAAAAAATTATGCTCTAAGATTTATATGATGCTGCACTATCAAATATTTAATATTTGGAGATGGTTATTAATTGGAATGAGTTGCCATTATGCATTAATGAGCTGAGGGATTCCCAGACAAATGGGTAGATGCTTACTCATGAAAAAAAGAAGAAAAAAAATAGAGGTCAACAACCCTGTACCAGGGAGCCGGTATGATTCTCTCCATGGAGGTCTGAAAGTGAGCAGGCCCACAAATCCCATTAAAACTCTGCATAGTCTAGTCAAAATGTGTCTTCTCCAATTAGAATGTCAACTAGACTGCAACACTAGATTGTGCTGCGTTTAAAACTGTCCATGATGTAAAATGTGACAATTAGTTTGCCTTTGACCTGAATGTTTAGATCCAAAACTTTTTTAAGGCAATTTTTTAAACCTTACAGCAGTCCTTTAGGAAATATAGTAAAGTTGAAAAGAAAGGGGGGGAAAGAAGAGTAGGTGAGAATAATAAAAGGGGAAAAAAACGAAAACCTCAAGGTCCCTTCAAGGTAGTCATGTTTTCAAGTGTCGGCAGCTTTGTGAAAGTCTGAGATGTATAGCTCTCTTGGCACCGAGTCACAGTCTCACTATTCTCCCCATCCCTAGTAAATGACAGGCAGTAAACCAATGGCTCCATGCTGTTTCAGCATCCCTAATGAACCCACCAGCCATAATGAACTCTTGGCAAATAAGCTCTTCACATTAGCTATCTTATCTAAGCCTTGTGCTGCATTCTGTCAAGACTCCCTCCATTACTCCGACCCTTCACACTAATCTTTTTAAAAACAACTCCAACTCAGTGCGCTTATTTATAGTAAGTGTGAGTATATAAATGCATATTTAAGTACAGTTATTCACAAGTCTTTAGAGTGTTTGCAGCTAGAGATGTGTATGATATTAGTAGAAAAATGTGTCTGATGTTGAAACGCGTTCTGGTTTTACTCAGACTTATTGGCATTTTTAGATCCTAGGCATAGATTCATTTCTTCTAAAAAACAAACAAACAAACAGCATATTATTATTGGTGCAATGCACAAAGGAAGCCAATTAGCTGCCCTCATAAATGATTTAATGGTTTTCATTTGAATTCAGTCTTAATTTGGCCTTGACCCCATGAAGACTATGTCTTGATTTGATCTCAGCTAATCTTGGTCTTGGACTTGACAATGCTGGCCTTGACTATAGCTCTAGATGTTGAAGCATAAGCTTACTTAGACTGTGGGTTTTTGAACTGCATGCATTTTAATGTAGGACTTAAGGTTTAAAATGCTGAGTTTGATGTCCCTTCCACTAACTCAACCCTTCCACAAAGCATTTCTCTTTGTCAAAAGACAACCAAATCCTCATTAAATCCTCAATTCTTAAGCAGACCCTTGTGAAGTCTGTGGTGCATCTGTTCCAAATAAGTGCAACTCTGTTTTATTTGTTACTAAATAACAAAGGTGTTTAATAGAGCAGGAATAAAAAAGGCAATGGTGAAACGGATCCAGAAAGGCCAAAAGAAGCGGAAATATTGAAATAACTGCAAAAGAGATAGATGGAGAATCTTACTGATGTTCATGTGGAGTGTTCAGATCCCAGTTTTGGCACTCAACACCACTCTCAGTCACTGATCTCCTCCCTTGGTAATTCAGGCCTGTGCCAATGATGCACTCTCTTACAAAGTCTACAAGTGTAACACAGCAAAAGTGGTCAGTTGAAGTCAGTTGGCATGTAATGCCATGTGCCACACAAGCAAAGACCATTTTACTCCATTTTGTAAAGGAAAAAAAAACAAGATTTGCTGACATAAAGGTCACAAGACAAGCTGTCTGTGCTGTGTCATTTCATTTCACTCTGGTAATGAACTCGTGCCGTGTGCATGTCACCATGTCTACAGGTCATCAGGCTTTCATCTAGCTGAAACATTCAGTCGCAAGACTTTACAAATAATCCCTCTAAACAGCATTTAATAATTACATAAGCTTGAAAGAAAATAGTGAAACAGAGTGTGTCTTTAGCATCAGGGACCCCCAGGAAAAAGCAGGAACAGATGTATTTTACTAATCAAACCATATGGAACTAAATTCCTTGTCAAATTACAGCATCAGCACAGCAACTGTAAGGCAAGAAAGCTTTTGTACCTTTTTTTTCATAAAGGTCAAAGCTGAAGTCAGTCTCAGCATGGACGCCCACTGCGAGGCTGTCGAAGGAGAGTAAATGACATTTTGTGCCATTTTGATCAAAGATGAAAGCTCTGGAGAGAAAGATGGCATGCAAATTAATTAATTCATTCATTTGGTTTATTTTTTTATAGAGCATATTTGATGAATTAAGGACAAGGGGAGAGAGAGAGAGAGCGAGAGAGAGATGATAACCAGCTGTTTGAGGTTAGAAACATCTGCTACATTTTCCACCTGATAGAATTTGTACCTCTGATATTTTAATTTCTAAATCACATGCCATTTCTATGCTTAATGTCACTACAATATATGGCTGATATTACTGAGCTTGCCAAGGTGGTGTTTGGCAAATGGGCCATTACGAAAGACATCAAAATAGGAAGTAGTTGTTTTTGCTGATTGTGCGTTTCCACTTGTAATGTATTTTCCAGCTACTTCCTCTGAGCACACTGTGCAGTTTACACAGGGCCAGCTTTTTGATTTGTTTGTTTGTTTGTTTGCTTTAGGTTTTTGTTTGAAGAAATGCAGGATGGCACAGACCATGAATTTTTCCATTGGGTCACGTGCTCCTGTTTTCCTCATGGCACAAATATTTTTTGCCTTAATCAAAAACACACACTGACCTTCATATCCCACTATGGGAAGGCTGCAGGTGGTTTCCTGTATACACTGCACATGCTTTCCTCGTTTTTATAAACTGTAGAAGGGTTAACTGCCTTTATTGACCCTGAAAAGCCTCCGTACCTGCAGGTGAAGGGGAGTTTTCTGTTGCGGCTGCAGCGGCGCACGCACTTCCCCAAGCTCATCTTCTTGCTTTTCATCATGTACGATGAGTCAGGCGGAGCGACCAGACGAACCCCGTCAGTCTTCTGGTAGTCTTGAAGTGCATGCCTCTTGCTTTCTGTCATACAAAACAAATTCATCACAGGTCATATACATTTCTTAATACAAAAATCTTATTAATAATGAATTAATAATTAATTAACACGGTAGCTTAGCACAGGAATTAGCGAGGGAGTAGAAAATGAGCCGATTTAGTGCAAGAGTAATCCTGCTTGTGTAATAAGATGCAAGGATATCCATCATTTTCTGATTAAGTACAGTGACTCAGGTTGAGTGGATTCATTGTGAGGGGCCACGGGGGGAACGTGCCAAATCCTTGCTGATCAGGTAACAGAACTCCTTCAGAACCGAACCAGAGACAAACTTCCACATGCATGAACAAGCTCTAGTGTCTAAGGTCATCGGACATGGTTGCAGTCCAAGTTCTTAATGGGCAGAGAGAGGAGGAAAGGGTTTTCTTTTTGCTTTTTTTCAACAAAGATAAGCACACTGGACAGGTCTGTCTGTAGCACAAACCTGCCTTGACTTCTGAATGGAAATACAAGGCAGCCATGCAAATAGGAGAGGGGAGGGAAAAAAAAAATCCCATCTGCATCCTCATTCCAGGGCAGCATTCCCCCTGGTATCAGGGTTGAACCTTTGCCCATCAACATTTGAAATTTAAATTTGAGTAAATCCATGAACATATCTATGCCAATTCTTTTCAAGCATATTCTTAGGAAGAAATACAAACCAAGAAGAACTCTCAACATTAGATTAAAGATTAACTCTAGTTTTAGTTAAATAGTTTTTTTTTTTCTTTTTAGATGTAAGGCACTCACCACACACACACACACACAAACACCTATGCGTGCGCGTATAGACAGAGGGAGAGATTCTTACACCACCCTGACAGTTTATTATTATGAACTTTGCATGTATAAGCTGTACGTGTGAGTAAGCTTCATGCGTGTAGAGCTTACAGCACTTCCACAGTTCCAGATAAGCGCATCTTGCTTCTTTAAAGCCCAGCTTCGTGACTCATGCGTCCAGATGTAGGAGCGCTACAGTACCAGAGAGCGCACGCGTTGATCTTTATCCACAACAGCTTCCCAGAGCTTGCGAAACTTTTACTTAACGTGTACTTAAAACTGTCCCGGCTTAAAGTGCGACACACAGAGACACGGTCCAGGTTTACTGTACGCGTCCAAACCGCATCAATTCATCGCAACCCCAAGTTTACAGTCTTACCTATCCAGATCGAGACAGTGCTTATAAGTAAGCAAGATCAAATAAAATAAATAAATAATCAGTGTATAATCCGAAGAAGCTCGAGCGGAGAGATCAAACTTACTTACCCGAGTAAAGCAGGACAGAAAGGCAAAGCAGGAGCTTATAAATCCACATGGTGTAGGCGCGTACGCTGTGATCGAGGCTGCTGAGAGGGGAAATCGCGAAGTGTTTTGCGCGCTAAAGCTGAGACAGGAGCCGAGCTGCTGACAGCGGTGTCCACTGAGCGGAGGCTGGTAGTGATGATGATGAGGATGGTGATGATCAGGAGTATAATGATGATGATGATGATGATGTTGTTGATGATGATGATGAAAATAATGATGATGATGATGGTGAGGCGCGCGTTCGGAGTCCTTTCGCGGCGCCGTTATCCCTCCCCTTTTACTCCATCAGCCATTTAAAGCGATCCAAGCGTCCAGGATGAGGAAAGCCCCCTTTATCGCAGGCACAGTTTCCTGGCCAGTGCTCTTACGAGCTGGGGTTGTTGAACCGGAGCGGGAAGTTCATTTAACACGAAGCACAGCTTTACAGCTTTGTTAATGTACTGGCTGGAATCCGATCATTCCACAGGCAGCAGAGTCCTAACCGTGTCTATATA
>JAOVVA010000033.1:6250073-6261793 GCA_028565275.1 Leiocassis micropogon
ATATATAGGCTATATATATATATATATATATGTTAACCAATTATGACATGCAATCATATCACATTTCTAACATAACTCAAGGTGTCTTTGTCTTGTCTGTGCAAGGCAAACATCTTTTCTCCTGCATATTTTATATTCTTGACTTTCCAACATCTATCATTCATGCCCAGAGAGAACCATTCTCTAAACATCTGCGCAGCAAATGTGTTTGTTTCTGTCAGAACACGGAGCAATTTACTATGGCCTACTTCTCCAGCAGTTATGAAATCTCCTGGGATTGAGCTGAAATAATGGTTTACTGTTTAATTAAAGTAATATGAAATTAGAGAAAGTGCCACTTACATTGCCCTCACTTGCAGGGATTTGTCTGTGGTGTACATTTACAGGTAAAAAAAAAAAAAAAAAAAAAAAAACATTCTAAACTCATTCTATAAGGTTTCCCCTAGAGAAATATGTGAAAGATCCCTTGATCCCTTAACAGTAAGAGTAAGAGGGTAGATTTGATCTTCTGTCATGCAATGCCCTGTTCCATGTCTTTCATGAATACCAGCATGGGCCTAACAGAAATCATCCATCAAAGTTACATAATAGTTAAAACAAAATTCATGTTTTTTTTCAGTATATAAATGAAATAATATCAATTTATTGATAGCCATGATGATGTCAAAATCAAAGATTTTTTTTTACTTATGTTTTATTGGTCAATTGATGCTGTGTTGGTTGGTGTTAAATTGCCTCTTGTGTCCACCATTACGCATAGTGGCCTCTGTACAAGCCTCTTGAGGTAGTGTTATGATCTGGCAGTCAAATAGTTCTAGACTCAGCAATGTTATATGGCAATTAAATGAAGTCAGCTGACTACCTGAATGTACTGAATGACAAGGTTATCCCATTAAAGGATTGTAAGGAATTTCTTTTTTTCCTGATGACACAGGCATATTCCAGGAATCAAATTGTAAAAGAGTGGTTCTGGGAGCATAAAGAATCGTTTTCACACATAAATTTGCTACCACATTGCATGCCGTAAATGTGGTTGTAATAGACTGTGCTCTTTTTTTTTCTGTGGCCAGGCAGTTTATTTAAATTAAGAGGTTTGTGACTCATAATGTTTGCAACTCCCTGCACTAAAAAGTGTGATGTCAAAAAACAAAATGGCTTTTACTTACAGTAGTAAGCATATCTTTCAATCATTTGTTCATTAATGTTGTTATAGATTGAGTTTTGAGTTTACATGCTGCTTCAGCCTGGTCTTTTCTCAGGGAGGCAGTAGGATACTAAAAAGTTACGAGACTTACGAGAAAGTCAAGCTCACATAACAAAACACAAACTAAAGACACTTGATACACTTGTTTGCTTAACCCAAATCCCTCTGTACAAAATGGTCAATTCTGTAGTCATTTAGAAATCACGCTGAATTTATTTACTTGTTGTACTTGAACAGATATTACTAAATGTTCTGCTGATGGGTTTAGTTTTTTTTTTCATACTGTGTCAATTTTCCATGTCATTTGGCGTCTGTTTATCTCCCCTTCCTTATCAGTGTTTGCATAATTGTTGTTAGCAGCTCGGGTGTTTATTTCAGTGTCATCCGGAACACGCGGCAATGACGCCTCAGCATCCTCTGATGACATGAGCAACAACTACGACCCCCTAAGTGACAGGGCTAGTGTCCTCAGGGGAGTGATCAGTGACAGAGAGACAGATAGAGAGACATGGAGGCTGTGAGGACTTTGCTATTTTGCACATTGTTTCACTCAGAATCCCTAAATTAGAAACCCTAGATGCCAGATAAAAAAATTATAAAAATCTCACTTTTTTTTGTCTCTAAAGACGATGAGAAAATGAACGCCACTAACCCTTTCCTATAAAAACCACTGCATAGTTCTGTATAACACAAACCACGCTATGTCAGGAGCGTCGAGTCTGCATACTGTTATACGCCTCAATAACTGCAAGCAGATGTGCAGTGTGACTTCACAAGTTGCCGAAATCTAAATGACAAGTTTGTGGTTTGCTGAGAAGCAAAACAAAGCCTGTTGCTGAATTAATAAATGACATGGTTTTGGGAAACGATGGCGATGTAACCAAAAATGACATTTTGCTATAAACAATAATCCTGTGATCTGTCAATCAGTTTGTTGTCCTGAACGAATGTATCAAGTCTGTTATCTTTTACATGTAAAAAAAATATATATATATAAAAAATAAATTCAGAATGTTGCTAAATAACCAAAAAGCTATGAGGTCTTTCTGCTGCATCATTATTGTTTAACAGTTACAGCTGTGATTTCAACATAGCAAAATGACTATGCTATTAATTTGTTCTATTCAGTGTATAACGTGAACACATATGCACATTAATTTCCCCTCATGCTTTTAACTAGGACCATGTGCAGCAAAACACAAACATGTAATGAATAAATGAGTCATTATTCCATGTGGTGAGAAAAACATTAACATTTCCGACTTAATTCCATCTCCAAGAAAAAAAAAACTGAATGTGTTAACTACTTATTTTTTTAATTTAGACCTTAAAGTGCTCATTACAAATCACATCTCAGTTTAGCCAATGAAATTTAGCCAATGACTATATACTCTACGTCTATCACAATATAGCATCCAATCAAGGTCATCAATGTGAAAAAATGATCAAGAATCATGGCAACATTAGGTGCTTTGACCTTTATGTTTCACAATATATAGTTATAGTTATTGCTATAGCTTTAGCTATTTGTTTGTCGCTTGAGAATGGTTGGGGCGTACTACAGTATCAAATTGGAGGATGCATGCATCTAGCAATACCTCCGTAAAACGTTTCAATATGCTCAAGTATGCAGAAATTCATAAAATGAGATGTCTCCTCTGACTCTCTAGAAGGCATGAACTCTAACTAAATTGAAAAAACATGTTGCAGTATTTTTTTTATTGTTTGATAACTATAACTGGCTATATTTAATGGTTAGTCTGTTTTCTATGGTAATCTATTTCAGTAGCATAAATCGCCTGGTCAGCATGTAAAATTTTTGCTAATGGTAAAGAATGAATTTTTACATACCATTTGAATTCTTTCTTAATGAATTAATCATTGGTAACTATTTATACAGTAATGGAATACTTAAAAATTAAATTGATTGTAAAAGTAAATTGATTAGGGGTGGGTGTTGTATTCTCATGGGGAGCACACAAATTTGCCCAACAAGGTCAAAACTCTCAGATAATCTTTCCATGCACATTTCACAATGATGTTAAAAAGACTGAGATGTCTGAGAAATATTACTAAGGAGGTAATTATAGGAGGAGGAGGTTGGATGATGAGACAAAAAGAAGGAGAAAAAACAGTGAAACATAAAGTTCATCTGCTTAAAAGTGCTAAAACAGGAGTCTGAGGGTCACTGAGGGTGTTAATAGTTTTAGCACAGCTTTGTAAGAATTTTGTTATGTAGATGTGGCACTTGTGTCTGGTGTTAGACTTTATCTGCAACAAATTACCTTAGGCTGACCTTTCCAACACAGAATCACACAAACACACACTAACTGCCTGTTTCCCTCAATGACATGTGATAGCAATTATAGCCACTCTGTTAAAAAAGGACTTGCGTTAAATTAATACCTCGACACGTGGTAGCAATGCAGCCTTTATATAGCATTCTATATGCTTTACACATTGACTCTTACAACAAGCTGCTCAGGGAGTTTAATGTTTTCAGTTCAGTGAAATGGTTGTAATTGAAATCACATGCATTTCATATGTAACAATATTTTTTTCATGCAAACAATATGCGCAATATGCCCTTTAATTAATAATTAATAAAAATGCTTTATTGATTAATTTGTTTTGTTTTTTTTTATTCTTAAAACCAAAAAAATATTTTATGTATGAGAAAATAGCACGAGCACATGGCCTAAACGCGAAACATTTTTAACATGACACTAAAGGCTTATGTGAGAACATTTTGCTCAAGAGCAAGCTTGGAGAAAATATGTTCAGTTTTAAGAACTGTGGGGTGTCTTGGTACAGATTAGTGCTGCTTTGAGTCTGTTATGTACAAAACATGCTCCGAAACCTAAAAGTGTAAAATTTGTAGTGAGCAAACTATTCTAAAACAAGAGCGTTCATAAAATGTTCTGCTAAACTTAAATTGTTACAGTAGATAGACACCTTACTTCTTTCTAGAAATATTTCCTTTCAGTGATGTGTAAAATGATGTGTGACTGCAAACTGATGCATGCAGCTGTGAGTACGCATTCCTGCAGAGAATCTTCCTTCACAGTAAACAGAGTAGCCGCTAAATAAACACACACTTCCTGTGTGGGAGTGTGTGGATCGGCTGGTCGTTGTCTGCTGGGCTCTAGGGAGCTGTCTGACACTCGTCCCCCAGTAACACTTACCTGAAGACCAAAATTCTAGAAAGCATGGAGAAGGGCAGAAATGTTTCAACTAAATCTTAAACAATATTTATGAATATGAATTTTGCTTCAACTGCCCTATGACAACACAGATGCATGTATTAGCTGTTAACATATACTGAATAATATCTTAATGCTTTTGCACATTGCAGTTGTTTTTCAATAACTGTATTTTCAAGATACAGCCATGTTTAATTGTCCATTTAACTGAAAGTAATAAAGACCCTCAAATTATTTACAGCCTCGGCCAAGTTTTAAGAATTACACAAATATTAATTTTCACAAAGTCTGCTGTTTCAGTGTTTTTAGATCTTTTTGTTAGATGTTACTATGGCATACTGAAGTATAATTGCAAGCATTTCATAAGTGTCAAATGCTTTTATTGACAATTACATTAAGTTTATAAAAAGATTCAATATTTGCAGTGTTGACCCTTCTTTTTAAAGCTGGCTGCAATTTGCTCTGGCATGCTGTCAATCAACTACTGGGCTACATCCTGACTGATAGCAGCCGAAACTGTGGGTTTTTATTTGCCTACCCATCTCTTGGGGATTGGCCACAAATTCTCAATGGGATTAAGGTCTGGGGAGTTTCCTTGCCGTGGACCCAAAATTTCGACGTTTTGTTCCCTGAGCCACTTGGTTATCACGTTTAAGTTATGACAAGGTGCTCCACCATCCTGGAAAGGACATTGTTCTTCACCAAACTGTTCTTGGATGGTTGGGAGAAGTTGCTCTCTAAGGATGTTTTTGTACTATTCTTTATTTATGTGTTCTTAGGCAAAATTGTGAGTAAGCCCACTCCCTCGGCTGAGAAGCAACTCCACACACGAATAGTCTCAGGATCCTTTACTGTTGGAATGAAACAGGACTGATGGTAATGCTCACCTTCATAAATTTCAAGAAGGTCAGCAATCAAGCAACTTTTCTCCAGGCAAAACATAGACTAGGATAGACTGATATTCTGAAAAAGGTACAGGGATTAGACTACTGAGGACTGGCGTAAAGGCATTTTCTCTGATGAATCCCTCTTCCAGTTGTTTGGGGCATCCAGAAAAAAAAGTCTGTCTGAATAAGAAAATGTGAGCGCTACCAAAGCTTACTATGGAAATTCTGTTGCTAAAAGTTTCTGGGTACTAAATCATTTTCTGTTCTTATAAAGGACAGAACCAAATTACTTGTTCTTTTTCAGGTTTTAATCAGTAATCTAAGAAACTTTAATGGTTTACAAATTAAACTTTTGAGGTTATGTGCACTTGGTAAAAGCATACAATCAGAAGATTATTACCTGATGTCATGCCTTATACTTCTCATTCTTACCATAGCAGTCAAGTGGGTTGGATGTTTTTTTTTTTTTTGGAAAGAATTGTTGTTCTTGTAATTCATAGAAAGGTTGCCACATGAGTAATATTCCGTTTAAGTGAGTGATTAACTTTTGCATGTAAAAACTGTATGGTTCATTACTGCTGAGAAATCCAGGCTGATCTCATCAGCTAGCAGCTAGCAAAACCAGTCCAAACTGGTCAAAGCGGTACATCATCATTGATGAAAATATTCCTTTTTGTTTGTTCTACCTCATGAGTAAAATGTTTTTTTATGTTTTTAAGCTACAATCCTGTTATTTGTTTTGGAAATAAAAACATCCGCAGTGTAGAAGCAGGAAAATCTTTCCATCCACCATCATTTAACAGCTCATCCAGCCTGTGTTTTGCCAACTGATAGCTCATCAGACAGAGCTCAGTTTTTTAGTAAGGATAGAAATCCCACTTAATGATAAAAGTGAGAATAGTATAAATTCTAAGAAGAATGAATCTTACTGTGGCTTATCACTGGGAGTAAGGTGAATTTCCTAGCTTCTGCCTGTTCTGTCTGTGGTGAAGGATTTCTCAAGACTCCTACACCATAGATTTCACATGACCCAGATGAGCTCCCGATAGAAACCAAACCTCAGAATCCCTAAGCCTGCAGCATTCGTAATAGTCCTATTACCATGAAACATTTCATTCACTGTGTGGAGTTTAGGCAGTTTGTGCTGAATTATACTGTACTTGTGTGTAGAGTATACAAACAATTACCAGAAACATTTTCACCATTTCATAGATTCCTAAATAAACCCTGTAACCAGCTGTCTGTTGTCAACTACTGCATATAAACTGTGTATAAAAATTCCCCTGTTAAATCCCTACTAATAATCCCAGGTAGTGCTTTCATAGTGTCCGAGTTCATGAGGTGCGTTATAGGACAGCATGCACCTGAGTTTTAGAGCTGGCCTAAATTGGGTGACAAACTTATCCCTGCGGGTGTTTGCTCACAGCTGGCTGACTCTATACTGTGTGTGGCCCTACACACCACAGCAGTCAAATACACAGAGTGTATTTGTTCTTGGCTCACTCTACACAGACACACACAAGCTTCTGAACAGTGTTGGCCCTGGGGGAAGCATATCTCTAACAGCCCATGTTTGTGTGATTAACTTTTGATGAGGCAGGACTAGGGACATCTGTGAAAGTTTTAGTCACGCACACGCCACTTTTAGTACAATTAGGACTGATTCACTTTTATAATAGATCTTTTCAAAACAAACATCAGGGATGACTAGTGTGCATATGAGCTATCTAGAAACGCCAACAATTATCTTCAGACAAAATATCAACGGATGAATCATTAGCATATGTGATTGCTTATATTGAGTACAATGTGTTGTTATTATAGTGAGGCAATTTTCCACGCTCAAGCATTTATTGTCCTGATTAGATATTTTTCTAAATATTCACTATCCTGTGTATTTATCATCCTGTATAACATGACTTTAAATATTAATTAGGTTAAGTATTATTGCCCTGTTTATTTAAAGGCCAGAGTATTTTTTCCTGTGTACTGTTTTATTTTTTTCCTGTGAACCTTTTGTTTTAGTGTATTTTAATGAGACTTTGTAATTAAATGTATTAGTGTTAGGTATTTAATGTCCTGAAAATTGTGAATTAAATACATTAAATGCACAAATTTTGTGAAAATGAAAATAAAAAGGCGCTTGGCAGGTGTGGGGATAATCACGAGTCTCCAGCTGACTGCGACTACAGTATGTTGGAGTTTACTTCAGTGTACAAAAGGGTTGCCTCTCTATGCCTGAGAGTCATAGGAAGGGGAAAAACTCTGACTTGTCTGTGCTTATGCACTGAAAAACAGTTAAGAATGTTTGGCCTGTGTGAGGACCCTGAATGGTGTCCCGCACCATGACCCAGTAGGCTCCATAGTCCTGCTGGGGGACTTCAACGCACATGTGAGCAATGACAGAGATACCTGGAGGGGCGTGAGTGGGAGAAATGGCCGAGCAGTGGTTTGTTATTTAATTTCTGTGCTAGTCATGGATTGTCTATAATCAACACCATGTTGGAGCATACGGATGCTCATAAATGTACTTGTTACCAGAGCACTCTAGGCCGAAGGTCATCGATTGATTTTGTGATCATATCATTTGACCTGAGGCCGTATGTCTGGGACATTAGGGTAAAGAAAAGGGCAGTCCTGTCAACTGATCACCATATGGTGGTGAGTTCAGTTGGGTGGCAGGAGAGGCCCCTGGACAGACCTGGTAAGCCCAAATGAGTACTGTGGGTTAACTGGAAATATCTGCGGAAGCCCTTGTGCTAGAGGTCTTCAACTCCCACCTCCAACAGAGCTTTTCTGGCATCCCTGTGGAGGCTGGGGCATTGAATCAGAGTGGGGTGCAGTGAGGTACTGGGTGTCTCAAGGCGTGGTAACCCTTGAACATTGTAGTGGACACTGTGGTCAGGGAAGCCCTCTGACTTTAAAATGTACTAGCAGACTCGAAGGATGGCAGACGCAGCTGTAGCAGAGGCAAAGCAGCGGGTGTGGGAGGAGCTCAGAAAAGCCATGGAGAATGACTTTCGGAAAATCGTCGGGCACCTCACGAGGGGAAAAGAGACAACTACCCAAGATGTGTACAGCAGGGATGGGACCCTGTTGATCTCGACTGAGGAGGTAATTGGATGGTGAAAGGAGCACTTAGGATACTGAGGTAGTCCAACAACTTCACGGTGTCAAAGCCCGGTAATGCTGAAAGCTGCTGAGAGGCTGTCTTGAATAACACTTTTCTTCAACATTGCATGAAAGTCAGGGGTGGTGCCTAGGGAGTGTCAGACTGGGGTGGTGGTTCCATTCATCAAAAATGGGGAACCCGAGGGTGTGTGCTAACTACAGGTGCATCACACTACTCATCCTCCCTGGGAAAAAACTTTAAGTTTCTGGAATGGGGGTTCAGTCAGTTGTCGAACCTTAGATTAAAGAGAAACATGTGGATTCCCTCCTGGTCGTGAAATGATGGAGAAGCTTTTTACTCTTGCAAGAGTCCTGGAGGGGGCTTGAGAATATGCCCATCCAGTCTGCATGTGGATTTGGAGAAGGCATATGATCGGGTCCCCCGAGATATTCTGTAGGAGGTACTGCGAAAGTATGGGGTGAGGAGCCATTCAATCCCTTTACACTCAAAGTGAGAGCAATATTCAGGTTCTTGACAGTAAATCTAACTTGTGTCTGAAAATGGGGAGCAAGTCACAAGGTCTTGTTTGTGAGTGAGGGGGCATTGGAGCATGGTGTTGGCTGGAGAATTGGAGTAGGGGAGCGGTATTGCAATTGCTTTACCACACCATTGCGACAAACAGAGAGTTGAGACAAAAAGCAAAGCTCTCGAACTTCGTTCCTACCCTCACCTATGATCATGAGTATGGCCAAAAGGACAAGATCGTGGATCGTGGGAAGAAATGGATTTTCTTAGAAAGGGTAGCTGTCTTTGGAATCTGCTGCCATTAGGATGCCTCAGAGTCTGGGCCCCGTGTGTGGCCTCACACGAGATTTTGCTGCAACCTGGTACACATTTAGAGCTCATTGAGCAGAACAACTTTTGCATTGCATGTCGTGGGTTCTACTCAATAGAAAGTGATTTATTTTGGGTTGTTTGCAAAACACACCCAATGGATTTTGATGTACTTCGACTAGGGGATTTATATGATCACAAAAAACTGGCCTGTGATCTTAATACACTGAAAATGCAATATTTTGAAGGAATTTTTGATATTTCAACTTTTGTGTGACATTATATTGAGTGTCATTACATTGAGTGACATCATATTGGGTGCCATCATAGTGCCTTTCATAGTGCCAAAGCATCTGGGGCAGTGTTGCCAACTTGGTGACTAAATCTGGCAAGTTTTTTTTTGTTAAAAGCGACTACCAACAAATCTAGAGACTTTTTCTGGTGTTATTGGAGAGTGTTATTTTCACTATTTTTGGATACACCGATGTGAAACCACATATCGCTCTGCAGTTACTGTCCTCAACAAGCAGCGGGTGCTGCCGTGAGCCTCTTCCCTGTCCCAAAGCACTCATAGGCGGTCACTCTCACTGTAGCCTCCTGCAGCAGTCCCAGATGCAGTCAGAGCACATCACTGTGTGTCCACACTGCAAATGGATCACACATGTGCAAAGTCACCACCAAGCCCGCCTTGGTTTGCAGAGCAGGATGTAAATGTAAAAGTTTCTTCACTGTCACTCTAAAATACAGTAAAACCTTGGAGTAAATCGGTCTGCGAGTGTTTTGCAAGATGAAAATTATTTTAATACATTTTAACTTGATAAACAAGCAAGGTCTTAAAATACAAGTACTGTAGTACATATATGCTTTGTCTGCTAAGCAAACAACTCACGTGATCACAACTGAGCCAATGGTGCAGTGGTAATATGGGTAATCGTCTAACATGCTCAGTCTGAGTGCGCGTGCGTCACTCGTATAGTCTACATCTGTGCGCACGTGTACTGTTTACTATAACATTGTGACCACAAGTGTATATTCATATACATATATTCATTCATACATTGTATATGCATAAAGCATTTTTCATAATTTTTTGTTCAAATGTAGTAACTGTTCTTCAGTAATTGTACTGCAACAACAGACTCTGGGAAGAAAATGTGTGGGCAAACGCACCCATGTGTGTAAAAGTCATCCTACACAGTAGCCCCCCTCCTTCTCCTTCTCCTCTTGATCCACACCAGCCACAATTCTTTTCAATGGTAAAGTGCAGGTTATTTTGTTTTATTTTACTTCATATTTGTATTAATTATTTTTATATGAATATTTTTGGCTTGTGGAACAAATCATCTGAGTTTCCATTATTTCTTATAGGGAAATTTTATATACATATCGCTTTGATATACAAGCACGTGTCTGGAACGAATTATGCTTGCAATCCAAGGTTTAACTGTAAATCATTGTCAACATTTGACTCACAGTCTCATAGTCCCAAGCTCAGATAAAGGAGGAGGGTTAGACGTATCTGGGCCTTTTTGGAAGGCTTTTTGACATCACATTGCGTGACATCACCTTTTTTTTTTTTTTTTTACTAATTATTTGATGATTTACCATGTGAAATTAATTGTTTGTTAAACATACAATATGCACTTTTTTAAAACCTCATGGCTGAAACATCCTTCTAAAAAGTTTGGAAAGTTGACTTTTTTTTACTACTAACATTACAAGTTTAGCTAATGGGAGTTTCAACCCATTCCTAAGTTCCACAATCGTACAGGGTCTTTGTTCCCCTATTTTGCACTTCATAATACACAGCACATTTTCAATTGGAAATGGCAGGCCAGTCTAGCCCTATACTCTCTTTAGCAGCCATGTACGAGTCATTCGAGCAGAATGTGGTTTGGCATTGTCCTGCTGCAAAATACATGGATGTCTCTGAAAAAGATGCATATTTTTTTTGCATTAATAGTGCCCTCACAGACATGCAATTTAGGCACTGGTACACACCCATACCATGACTGATGCTTGCTTTTGAACCTGATGCTCATATCAGCTTGGATTGTCCTTTGCTTTTTTGACCCAGAGAACAACAGACAGCTGTTGTTTCCTAAAACAATACGAAATGTTGACTCTTTGGATTACAGAACACATTTTCACTGTCACTTGGTGTCATTGTACATCTCAGATGAGACAGAGCCCAGAGAAGTCTTTGACACCTCTGAACTGTACCTATGAATGCTTTTTTCAAGCCTTAAGTTTTGTGTGTGAATGCCGTGACAAATGGTGTTAATGGACAAAGGGTTACCAAAGTGTTCCCAAGCCAAGGTTTTTAGAGCAGTAATATCTGAGGAATCAGAGATCACACACATTCAGCAGTGTTTTTAGTCAGCTTTACCCATTGAGATTTGAATTTTGAAAATATTGTATAATTTGCTGGTGCATCGGTGAGTCTTCCTTCTCCTTGCTCTAGTCCTGGAGGGGCAGTG
>JAOVVA010000033.1:6261893-6283472 GCA_028565275.1 Leiocassis micropogon
TCAGCTGTGTTTGAGAAGAAGAATCACCAAACTGTGTTAGACACTGGCCCTCCAGGACTGGATTTGGAGACCCCTGCTCTAGAGGGACTAGGCCATTCTTTAAAACTCCTTGTATACCCTAACATAATTGGTTCACCTTTTTAACAGCGCTTGTTTCTCATGACCTTGTAATTTCTACTTGCACATTGTTATTATTATTCTTAAATTGGCCTCTCCTACCATTTTTGAAGCACATTACAGCAAACAAAAAATTGAATTTACATGGTAAATCATCAAATAATGTGTTTTTGTATAGTAGGTAAGGGTTTTAATATAGTATAAGGTGAAACACAACACATTTTCAGTATGCTGTCTTTTTGTATAGTACTTGGATCATTTTTGTTAATTTATGTTGCCAGTTTAGGTTGTCTTAGCTAGTCAGCTAATTAGGTCTCTTAATTAACGAGTTAGTTCTGTTAATTCATGTTGTATGTATGTAGCACCTTGGTCCTGGAGGAAGCACTATTTCGTTTCACTGTATACTGAACCGTATCTGGTTAAATTGACTATTTGATCTTTGACTCATTTTGGATTTTTATTAACAATTTCTATACTGTTCCAATGTTTTTGTACTATTTTGTCATGATGTACAAGGAATTGTTATTAGACCTACTAGCTTGATAATGGCACAATTATGTTGGAAAGACCTTAAAAATGAAACATTTTAGTTTAGTCTAGCTTTAATAATATTTTATTAGGAAATATAAAAACAATAAATTAAAAGTTAAGGGATGTTAATACTTTCAAAAAGTACTGTATATCAATAGTAGTTATAGTTAGTGAAATTAAAAATAGCTTTTTTGTTTTAATAGCACCTGGATTTATTCATATAAACATCATATCTTTGTGATGTACATGCACATGTGTTATGAGAGCAGCATTCCTTTCAAATTAAATTTAAATTACTTTAGAACTGGCATCTAAAATATGCCGATAGTTTTCTTCACTGGAAGGCAGAATTCCCAAAGCGGAATCTCATTTCTCATGGCAGCCACAGGAGAACCAATAAAGGAGAAAATTTGTGGGAGGGAATTTGTAGTTTTCAAGCACAAACACATTTCGGCATATTATAGACTTGGCAGATGAGAGAGAGAGAGAGAGAGAGAGAGAGAGAGAGAGAAAGCACAGGGATCTAATTGCTAATGAGGTCTGAGTGGATGGTTTTGTGGTCATGTTTCTGGTTGGGGTAAAACCTCTGTGCTAGATTATTTCTCCAGATGTGTACCTGCCCTATTTAACCATAAGTGAACATTGTTGTTACACCTACAGTTTGAAAGAGAAAGAGATCTGAGTTTTAGAGCTAGTTTTTAAAGCATTGTTCAAATGTTTGCATGTACAGTATGTAAACCCCCTCCCAAAAGATACCCTTTAATTGGATAATTAGTACAGTAATTAATATGTTTTAGCTGCCATCAAATCTTCTTAGAACCCTTACTGATACACTAAGCAGTTTTTCATTTCTTATACAACCATGTTGGAAGTATGTTTCAGATACCCCTATATGAGAAAAAGAAAACAACTAAGGTGATTGCTGAAATTTTTGGAATTAAGTTAAAATTTATAATTATATTTATAATTATTAAAACCTGGAAGGATAGTGGTGAAGCTTCAGCTTTGCAGAAGAAATGTTGTTGGGACAAAAATCATGAATCGTGATCAGAGATAACTTAAATGCTTGTTGAAGTTGCATTATGAAAAGGTGTACAGTAGAAATCACAGCTATGTTTAATAGTAAACTCAGAGAATTGGGACAAAACAGATGTGTGACCATAAGAAAACCACTTGTTAGTGGATTGAATGGAGAAAAAAAAAAGATTCAGTTTGCTAGCGTGCACTATAGATTGGAATCAAAGCAATGGAAAATGATCATGTGGTCTGATGAGTCCAGATTTATTTTATTATTCCAGAGAAATGGAACCATCATGCGTAGTGCCCACTGTATAAGCCTCTGGAGGCAGTGCTATGAACTGGGGTTGCTTTAGTTGGTTTCCTAAGGTTGCTCATCAACCTTATGTGACAATAAAATGCAATAAGTAGATTACTTGAATGTACTGAATGACCAGGTTATTCCGTCAATGGATTTTGGCTTCTCTGTCTGTTGGCATGGGCACATTCCAGGAGGACCATGCAATACTCTTTTGGCTCATATTGTCAAAAAAAAGTGGTTCAGGGAGGAAAAGAAATTATCATCACACATGAACTGGCCACTGTTGAAAGTCTCTGGGATGTGCTGTAGAAAACTTTATGGAGTGGGTTGACTCTCCTTTTATCAATAAAACATCTTGGCCAAAAGTTAATGCAACTGAAGAGGACTCATGAGGACAGACTCTGCATTCAGAGGTATATCAAAAAGATATCAGTAGGTGCTCATTAATATTTCATTACACCATATTACATTTCAGTCTTCTCTTGAACATTATGCACATTAGAGAGTTATGGACATACTCAGATAAGGGAATTCGTTTCAAATCAAGTGTTGTGCAGCAAAAACAGCATAAGGACCATGTTAAAATCAGACATTGTGAACATTTTACGCAGTCATCCTGTTCATTTACATTATGCCAAATCAACGCTTTTACACCAAGTTATCCATGTGTTGATTAAACATTGAAGGTTTGTTCATATTTGTTTTACTCAATTAGTCTGGACTTTGGATTCCTCTCAATAATGTAAGTACGGAATTTCTCTCTGGCCCTTCACTTAAATGTACACTACTTACTAGAAGGAATAACAAAAAGACGTACTCAAGGAAAACTCAAGCAGGAATAACAATTATTCTAAGAAAAGGAAGATGTTAATCTATAAGCAACTTATACACGGTTTAAATACAGCTGTACCTGAAACTTAACTTGCTTATAATAATAATGGGCAAATACATAAAATGTATTATTGTTATAAGAAGGTGATGATTTATTTAACATTTATGGGGGTCATCTCTAGTGTTAGCACTTTGTAATGTCGGTGAGTTTATCACAACAGGAGAGTCAGTCTGAATTAGTTAATTACTTTCCTATGACAGAAGATTTGAATGTTTTAAATATTTGAAATATATACACTATATATAGCACACACACACACACACACACACACACACACACACACTTACCTTATCCGGATTTACAGAAGCATATTTGTTGTTTTAGGCTTTGTGACATATGCATATGCATATTATTTTACCGAAACCGAGTTTGGGGGACTTAGCATTTTTCAGTAGCATGCCTTTTTTGGCTTACTGTATTGCCAAAATATTTTGCAGAGAAAGAGTTACGAGAGATTTTATTGATATTTTTTTTATCTTTCAATCAAATCTTACTTTACCTTTAACTTGTTTTACCAGACATTTTACAACATTAAATGTAGCTATAAATAAATATAATTATGAAACTGTTCTTTTATTTAATTAATGGTAAATTAATGTGTTATAAGAGTAATAAAACACCTGAGATTTTTTTGATGTTACAAAGTAAAAGGTTTTGTTGCATCTAGAAAAAAATGTTAACCTTTGTTTATACCTGGCACAATGCAATAATTGGGAGATAGAATGTGGTAGAAGTAATATAAATAGGATTTCCCATGGTGATATTCAATAGTCTAACCTTTGCATAGATCTAAAGAGAGACCCCAAAGTCTTCACTTCAACTTTTTGTGTAATGAATATTGTTGTTATTATTTAGATGTTAAGATTTACTCTGCCTTGGGCAATAGATGTCATGAGGTCATCCATCTAAAAGGGGAGAAAACAATAGAGTATCTTCCCTCCATGGTTTGTTTATTATTGTTGTACGTATAGATGGCATGTGTTGACTTGGTAACTATATGTGAGGTCACAACCTTGGTGCCACCAGCAAAGCTATCTAATTACCAAGACCCCCTCCACCCCATCCCCTCTTTTACTCCAGATAACCATCTCCGACCCCTGATGCTGCTCCCAAAAAGCATCCTTCCCATCAACACAAAACAAATAAAATCCCCCCTTCACCATGCAATACTGGCTAGAAAAATATTATGGTCCTAAAAAGCTGAAATAAGACCCACCCACCTCCATCTGGACCACCCCTGCTTGATGGGCTGGAAAAAAGCAGTCCAAGACTGTCGTCACAGATCTTTAAAAGCAATGCCCTTCTTTTTAAAAGCAATTAAGAGATCAGAAAATGACTTCAACCAAGATTCATGTTGCATCACGGCCCATCAGACGGTGTTTTATTAGCCGCTGAAGCTGCAGGGGTTGGACAGTTTTCAAGCTAAAACTGTTTGTGAGATGCGTAAAGTGAAAAGGAAAAGGCTGTTTCATGGTTGTGCTAACCCTAAAGACCGTGGGCCAGGCTGGGCTCTGGTGTGAGCAAACCTTTCTGGAAGTCAGGAAACATAAGAAAGGGACAGACAGAGAGAGAGAGAGAGAGAGAGAGAGAGAGAGAGATTTCTGTACTGGCACCACAGTAGCAACTATGTACAAAGAAGTACAAGTAAAAGTAAGCAAAGTAACAATTTTTAAATTTAAATGGGTTTTACTTTATTGTATATACCCAAATTTACTTTACCTCAATTATCCAATCACCTAGGGTGTACCCTGCCTTGTGCCCTAAGTTTGCTGGAATAAGCTCCAGGCCCCCCTTCAACCAGAAAACGTAGGGCACAAGGCAGGGTACACCCTGGACAGGGTGCCAATCCATAAATTATTATATAGACATAGTAGCTTGTGAAATCTATAACACTAACTGAACTGTTCACTATTTGAATATGCACATGGAGATTTCTTTCCACACTGTAAAACAGTGATGTGTCTTCTACCTATGATCCTTCACAATTGTTCCAATCTGAGATGCTGTTAATTGGTCTAAATGAACTTCTCCTCTGCAGCAGAGATAAGTTTTGGTCTTGATTTCCTTGGTGCTTGATGGGTTTTGCAAATGTTCTTGACAATACTGTTTTTGCAAGAACCATTACCAAAAAGCTGAACTTCATGTCATAAAACAACAACTGACTGATGTTACTTAAATACCTAATGCCATATTTGTTATTTTATAGTTTTGAAATCTCTAGTATTTTTCTAAAATATGAAAAATAAATCACTTAAAATAAAAGCATTAATTAGAATGTGTATTCAAACTTTTGACTGGTACTTGGTATGTATGTAGGTATATCTTAATATAGGGCTCTTATTTTCTCAATCCACACCCAATTACCTGCTTTTAACAAATGACTTCATACGCTTTACTGTAGACTTTTTGTGGAACCAAGTGTAAGATTTATGCAACCTCTTATAGTAATAGTCAGGTCAGGTAATTGCACAGAATGAATGTTACCATGATTTGATCTTTATTGGTATACATCTTACTGACTTAAATTTTCAGTGTGCCATTTTTCTGTTTAGCATATTTGATACCCAAAGGGTAAAAAATTAAATCAGAGGGAAATTACAGCCTTTAGACATTACAGGGGAAAAAAGTATCATGATTTTTTGTGTGGTTGTGGGGGTATGTGATGTGGTGTCTGGCACCAGGATGTGGGATTCATTAGGTACTATGAATGGCAGAGACGGCCTCAGTGGATCGAACTTGTTTGTTCGTTGTATCCCATAGGTGCAAGATCAGGTTGGGATTTGGGGACTTTGGAGGATGGGTCAGCGACATTGGGCTTTTTACCCCCCGGGCCCTGGGTGCAGCAGCTTGTAGTGCCCTAGGTGTTCTGGTGCCTTACAGGTGAGACTTTTTTTGGTGGGTTGTACTTGGTGGGTTTTGTGTGGGATCAGACTGGCCGGCTTAGCCTTTGCTAACCACAGACATACATGAGCATTGGCATGATTCCTGTCACCAGTTTACTGGTATATAATTGTATATGAATTATACAGTCAACTCTGATCTATTAAGTGTATGTTGACATTTTTAAGCCTACTATTCATATAAAGTACTTGTTGTAGGATATAACCAAATCAGATGGCAAATTTCAAATTTCAAGGGTCAAGAGACAGTGGATACTGACATTTGTAACTAACTTCTGTAACTAAAAGTTAGTCATTTTCAGCAGGTATATATTTGTGCATTTAGTTTTGTATATCTATAATTTATAATGGTAAAAACACTGTTAATTACATTATGTTTGCTTGCATAGTTTACTGTATATGTTACAGTCAGGATATACTGTAGAGGCACCAGAACTGAGCATGAACCTAATTGAACTTTAACTAATTTTGGGTACAAAATAAGGGCTATAATTGCTTTTGGGGGAAATTGTTTGTGCTCATAACTTGAGTTATCTGGCAAACCCTAATTTTTATCTGATGTGTCACTCAACAATATAAGTCATGCGAATTTTATTGGAATTTTATCTTTCTAAATGTTGGACAACTCTCTTTTCAAGATGTCAGGAGACTAGGCTAGAGTTACCAGCCAGCCATCTTCAAATGCTTTATTGTGTAACCAGATATCGCAACCGTGATAAGACAATACTATGACATCATATATTATTGGGAAATGTCCCACTGATTGAAGGAAATGTAAAGCAGCCCATTATGTTTTCTTGTCTCTGAAAAAAAAATAGGGAAAAAAAGTTTAATAACAATAAACTTTATTTTGAATATATCTGCACAAGAATTAACACATTTGAATTTAATACAAATATTTTTTTCCCCTCATTTGTCGTCTTTAATAACGTGGTACAAATGTATACAAAAATGTTTTCAGGCTTGTCAAGTTCCACAAAAAGAAAAGGATTTTTTAGAGCACAACCTGAAAAGAGGTGGGGCTACAAATGCAAAGGCCACACCTCCCATCAGCAAACAATTGCAACTTCGATAAACACTCTAGAAAGAAAGCGATATCTTTTCCTGGCACATCGAGCATCAGCACCAGCCGTACGTTCATAAGCACGGACACACAGCAGCCCAACGGGACAACAAAGCAGCTGAGAGCAGCATTCAGAGAACACACACGTGCACACACACATACACACACACACACGCACACACTAGACACCTACAGCCCCCACTTTACATAAGGAGGCTTGGATGCTTCTGTAAAGCCTATTTAATGGTACATGCAATTCTCAGTGTTAGTACTGCTTTAGTCAGAAGAGCTAGTTTGTTGTGGATGTACTTTGTAACAGAGGGAAAATATCCAAAATGTTTATTTTTATTTATTATGTCCTGTTATGCAAAGTTGAAGTTGATTACCTAATATGAGTTATCCTGAAAGATGCTGAATTGAATATTGTGCATAAAGAGAATCTGCACTTGTAACGTACACTAAAATATAGATGCAGAATCTCAGAAGAATAAAACAACCGAAATCATTTAAACCTTATAACAGACCAATCCAATTTTATAATATGCTTCATCAGTGTACTTTAAATACTTTTATGTGCAATTTGCAATGCAGATAACAAGAGTAACCATGTAGGTACTACCAAAAATGCAGTTTTCATTAATATATCCGACTCTGACTCTAATTTGATTCCTTTTTTTTTTTTTTTTGCACACTGAACATGGGAAAACAACAAGGCAAACATATGCAGTGTCCACATACTTCGTCAAGATTAGCCTATGTACATAGAGTGTGGACACATCGCACCGTCTTTATCTGATGCACTTCAACGCCACATCTGCCTGAGGTCTGAGGTAACAAATCCAGACCTAAGGATCTTTCAAGGATTCATAAACAACGACATACATAAATAACACTACAGAATACAGTAGACGCTTAAGAAAACGAGTCTGCTTCTGGAAAACGTCCTCCCGCCTGCGTCCACCTTCCACTTGGCTACGGAGTGACAAAAAATATAGTCCAATATGCTGTATTTCACGTGCTTTTGGCAACCGAGCTGACACATGAACTTTTCACCTGAAACACTCAGCATTGTTTAACTTGATTAGTGTGACAAAACCACAGCTTCACCACAGCCTCAACAAACGTGTCTAATCCAAATAAACGGGTTAAAAACAGCCATTAGAGGATCTCTCTAAAGTCATGTGTCTGTATTTGTGGACACAATAAGAAAGGTTATGACGACTCGATGTATGCTGATGCTGGCAGTCTTATTTCCTCTAGTCAGGATTGGCAGCGTTTCAAACAGTCAATCATTTTTTCAGCATTTTTTTTTTTCAACAATCATTTTTTGTTTTTTATAATATGAACTGAATTTAATGGTAGCTATTTGCTTGGGAAGTATATAGGTGAAGACAGGGAAACATAAGAAAACAAATAAATGGCTGAATGTTCCTTCGGTGATCTTTTCTTCAGAAAGAAAGTGTCTCTTATGGATAGTAGTAAGGAATATAGAACATTCATAATTTGGCATGTGCTGTGTTTAACATAAATAAAGCATTTTTTCTGACTTAGTGATGGACATAAGTGTAAAAGCATGGCATAGAACTCATACTGGAAGAAATTCTAGTAGATCAAGTATCTGTATGACAGATGATAAATGCAGTGGTTAGGGGGCCAAATGTAGAATACAGTATTTGAATTAGGGCCGAGAGAGAGAGAGTGAGAGATCATTGGCTTCTTCCATAATAAACCCCTTTCTAAGAATTCTTTGAATGGCATTCAAATAATTACTTCATCTCAAACAGTTTTTTGGATATGAGAGATGAATTAAATAAAAGAAACCTTGACACATGACATGGCACCTCATAATTCCTAAATCATATTTATGTGCTCATATTTATGTGCTTCATTGAAATGATCCATCTTGTTCAAGCCTTAAATAAGTGCAGCAGTAACAGGTGAAAAAAAAAGAAGGAAAGAAAGAAAGAAAGAAAAGAATTCCCCCCAAAAATGATCTAAAGGGACTGCTACATTTGCTGGGAGCATCTTTCCCTCCTTAAGCAAGAGAGTCCCAGCATTGCTTCCTCATTAGCTCCAAAAAAAAAAACACATAAAGGAAACTGAAAACATTAACGAAATGTAGCTCTTTGAAAACAATAGTCTTTTATCTTTCCATCCAGGAAACCTGGAGCAGACATGTGAACACACAGTCATATCTTACGATGCTGTGTTCTGGTCAGCAGTGTGCGCACAGAGTGTGTAAAAATGTGTGTAAGGTCTGAGATTTCGATCAGGAATGTATTCTTGAACATGACCAAGATTGAGTCAGGAGAGAGTTCCGTGAGATGTGGTTGTTGTTTGTAATGCTGGTCCGCCCGTGAATGGTGGTTAGCCTGTGAAGTTTGTATGCGCCAGTTAATTGTGTAATAATGAGTCTGTGATTAAGTTGTGGGCAGTCAGCGACTGTGCGCTTGTCAGGAGCAACAGCCGGTTCCAGTGAGCAGCCAGAGGAGCAGCAGCTGAAGAGATAGCACCGGCCAGAAAGAGGGAATCAAACTTGAGCCGCTGCCACAGTCGGAAGCGTCTTCCTACAGCCGGTGAAAGAATGTTAGTGAGAATATTACAAAATGAAACAATTACATAGTTAGCGGAAAAATGTTCTATTTTGTCAGTGATGTTTTTTCTAAAAATAGATCAGGGTGAAAAGCATATTTTAGTGGAATTAAGATTTAATCTTTAAAGGCAATGTTCTTTCTTTTCTCTTTTAGGGATTTAAAAAAGGCAATAAGTACATTTCAGAACTCTATATAGTAGAAAATGTCAAACTATTAGAGCAAGTGGTGGGCTTTTTGTATTTGTGAATTAAATAGCATTCTGTTGCATAACCTAAATACCTTGGAGCACTGATCTTATTTCGAAGTGTGAGCATGTTTGTGTATGTTGGCATGAGGACAGGCTGAGCTTTAAAAAGGAGGAAACACATGTTTATTTCCCTAAAACTCTCTCAGGGACATGACAGATACTTCCTACTGCTACAGCAGAGAGAAAGTTGTGGCGCCTCGATTCTCTGTGTGTTTATACTGACAGTGAAGCTGGAGATCCTAATCTAATCACGGGTATTTTATTTTTGATGTTAACACACAAAAATTGCTGCTTCTAGTTATTTAGGGCTTCAGAGGCTTTATACCATGAAAACGTTTGAAGTATTCTTTCGTGAGGACGTTTCTATTAAGCCACAAACAAACACAAAACTAACCATCACACAAAAAAGAGAAACATCAGTATAAGGATGGAGGAAGATGAAGCCATGGTAGAAGATGCATTGATGGGGCACAAAGATTCAACCTGAGAATGATGGACATGATAAGTCAGTCAAAGAATGAAGGCGGGATGAAAAAGCAAAAGAGAATTGAGATTGTTGGAACATATATAAATTAGTAACAAAAGCACTAAAGAACTAAACAGCTTTTAGAAATAAACAATACTTAATAAAAAAGAAAAAGGTTATGATTTATGTAAAGGAAGAAAAGTAAACTTTTTAAGGGTTCAAACAAACCTGGTAAATAATGTTAACAGTGTACTGTGTTTAACAAATCAAAACTGCTCTGGTAACACTTCTATTCTACTACTTTTTTTTTACTTCGATTTTGATGTTAACTTACATCACCGTTGTTATCAAAGCAGTGCTCAGGGCCTTTTCTGTAACGGGGGTTATGGGCCAGTATACAGGGGTCTGGACCATTAGCTGATTTGAAAACATCAGGAAAAATATGTCATCTGTAACACATCTCATAATGAAGCCCACTATGTAGTTTGACAGCAGTGTATAAAGTGACATTAGTTTGTTTTATAAAACACAGCAGTTTTTAATTGGAGTTCTTTTCCTGCTCCAATTCATCTCCGTCAAGCCGCGCTTTCATAAACAACACATCAATTAATCAGTTGTAATCAGATACCCTGTAAAACTGAGTGACGACTGACATGGAGGCAAAACTTATTGCTAAGCTAATACAATGTCCAAAACCCTGTGTTCACAGTCAAAATCCATTCATAAGTCATAATATGTTAATGTTTCTATAGTAAGAGCTATTTTACATGGATTTGTAAGGCAAATATGGTATAGAAACTGATCCAAAGTCATATCTAATTGTTGATATGATCTGTATCATTTAATATGAATTGTTTTCCCTAATTAAATGTTCATTTAGCATTTATAGTAAAATATGCATAAGTCAGCGCTTTGCTGCAGTCATAGGTAAAGGTGGAGCTACGATTTCTGACAGTGGAAAGTGTCTAGAATAAAGGGTTTTTCATTTGAGTTATTTTCCTATAACAGCTTTCCCTTGAATGTTTTCGTTCTCATTAATAAAATAGCTTTAAAAATTGAATGGTGTTAACTATGTATATCAATTTGTTTGATAAAAGTAAGTTAGTAAAACTTTTTTTTTTTCAGGTATATTGTACATTTTGTATAAGGTATACACCAATCAGCCATAACATTACCACCACAAATTACACTGATTATCCATTATATACCAGTAAACTCGTGAGAGGATCATGTGCATCCAAGGCTCACCTATGTACTGTACATGGGGACGAAACAGCAGCCTGTCTGGTCCAATTCCACATAAAAACCAATACACAATAATTTGTGGGAAAAAAAAAGAATACAATGTAGCACACGGTAGAAAGGCATCAGAACACCCAGTGCACCACGGCCTGCTGCTCATGGGGCCCAGAACGCAAAGAGTCCAAGGCTGCCAACACAGCCTCCAAACTCCCCAGATCCCCATTCGATCAAGCACCAAGTCTATACACAAGTCTGATCCACAAAAACCCTACAGTACCCAAAAGATTTGTTTCTAACATCCCAGTGCCAGACATCAGTACACACCACCAAAAGTCTTGTGGTGTCATGCCCTGAGGGGGGCCAAAGCTGCCCAAGTGGCACAAGGGGAACCTTTACAATACAGGGCACAATGTTTTGCAATGTAATGGCAGATTGGTGTATTTAAAAAAGATGTCAAAATGAAAAATTGTTCCATTAACCGATTCAAATTTCCTCAACTTTCCTCGATGAGCTCTACACACAGGTTGAATGTAAAGTCTGTTAGGATTCAGTGTTCAGAATTTTACAGAAGGATACAAGGCTGCTCAGCTTGTCTCACTGGCTTGGCATCACAGAAACAGGTGTCCTTGGCATCCGTAATGAGAAACACCAGGTTAGTGCTGGGCAGCTTCTCTGCTCGGTACATTCTGGAAAACCACAAAAAAGGCACATACACCAAACATTTACTTGCAATTCAGGGTATTAAGCAAGTTTGAGGTTTGCTTTTACATATATAGCATCTAGCCTATTTGAATTGAACGCTGACTTGTTTCCCCTCTTGGTGCAGTCACACTGCGAGAGGTAGTTTTGGTCCTGTTTCAAATTGTAATGTGGTTTTAGTACACTAAAAACATGTTTCTACCCTGAAATGGCCCAACTGCAGAGAAAGAACAAAAAATGCAGTGAATTCCAGGTTCTGTGACACATTATTATTATTATTTTTATTTTATTTTTTTGTTGACCTGAGCTGCTAAACTTGAAGTGAGAACTGAGCCAAAGCACAGAGCTGTAGAATTCCAGAAATGCCATGTGTTGGGAAGATTTGAATTAATGGATAAAAAGAAAAAAATCAACACTGGATACAATACATGATACAATCTGGTTTAATCCTGTAATTTATAGAATGTTTGAGAGATAATAATCTATTGACGTCCACCTCTGTGTTGTCTGTGCTTGGGTGATTTTTGTCATTTCTAAGCACACTTTGCAAAGCTTTGTTCAGCTTTTTTTTTTTAATTGCTGTATTTCTAAACAATGCATGAATGGGTTTTCAGCCCTACATGTCTTTCAGATAAAAAAATTTTTGGTTTGTTTAATTATTTGCAATATGAAACTAAACCAAACCAAATGGCAAACATAAGTATCAATTTTGATTTGATTAGATTTTTGTTCTGCCTTAGAAAAAGTCTACAAAACTGCACATTTTAGTGTCCAACTGATTTTAGTTGGGAGATGAAGTCATTCAGGGCCATTCTTTAATGGAGAAACGGTTAGGGTTTAGATGGCTTCAGCATTCAGAATGTGTAAATGTTTTCAGTTCATGCAAATCCAATTATTTAACTTTAGGGATTATTTGATATATACAAAGATTTAGAGTGTGTAACTTTTTGTTTTACAGCCATCACTAGTCATGTGGGCTTGCTTCATGCTAACACAATAGACATGTGCTAAAGTCTTTAGTGAATGTAATCTTAGATCGGCATGTCCCACTGGAAAGCAGGTTTGCGGCTTGTTACATGCTGTCAACGCTGAATGCGTTTCTGGGCAGGCACCAGTTTTTCTTTACAACATCCCTCTCTGCTTTCCCTTAGCTCCCCTCTTTGGAGCAGTGTGACTCATGTCTTTGTAGTGTGGTATAGAGCAGTGGGGAGAATGTAACTCAGAATGAGTGTGTGTGTGTATGCGTGAAAGCGCTCCATTACATCTCACCTGTGCCTTCCGTAATCACTGACTGTTTACTGCAGCTGGGCACGCTCGGTTGAGCACAACAGACCTCTGATCTTAGTAGTCATCAGGTCATATACACATACACACGGAACTGGAATACACTTATAAAACCACCTGCAGCACAACCCCTACACATGCACTTAATGATCAGAGAGAAAAGGGAATGCTATACATGTATATCCTGCCATCTAAATAAGTATGCTCCAAGCTCACAAGCACTCTCCCACCTGGCCACTGAAGAATGCTTTATCCGCAAACAATGTGGAGAGTGGGATTCAACTGCGCTTAGACAGCATACACATCAAAGCCCAACCTTCAGCTTGTTTAAATGCCCATAAACTCAAAATGTAATTTTTAAACGCTCTTGGATGGCTGACTTGAATTATAGAGATTTGTGTGGAGGTCAATATGTGCTTATACAGTCACATTTTTAAGCTCTATGACTTAAGTTTAGAAGATAAAGTGAGTGGTACCTGAAAAGCTTAACCATAGCTAGCTAGTGATGAACAGAATATAGCCTTATATATAATTTCAGGAGACTTTCGGCATAAGGCGTGGTGAACTCTGAACAGGGTGCCAATCCATCGCAGGGCACACATACACACACACACACACACACACACACACACACACACATGTTTTTGGACTGTGGGACGAACCTGGAGTACCAGCAGGAAACTCAACAAGCACAGGAAGAACATAAAAACTCCACGCGCACAGAGGCAGAAAACAAACTCTCGACCCTGGAGGTGCGAGGCCACAATGCTAACCACTACCAGGAAGATGGCAGACTTCACCTCACATCAACCACCACAAGTCATTTGCCATTAACCATGTGCAGCTGGATTGAGTTTACGGTTGATTACATTGTGTGTCTGTGTACAAGTTCAGGGTTTCTGTTTTACTTTGTCTCGCATCTGTTATGCTTATGCACATTAGCACATAGCTTTTGTTCCATGCCACAGATCTTAGTAAATGTTCCTATTTTAGTTCTTGGTTTTTATATTTGATGTTTATGTTTGACTATAGTGATTAAAGGAAGGCTTTTCCTGCATCCAGCTCTCAATCCTGACAGAATGCAAAACTTAAAATTTTACACGGCAGCCAAGAAGAAAAAGCAGGGTGGAAGGATCTCCATGCAGGCATTTAGCACAATGCAGTTTCCACAGCAATGGCTCTCCCATACCCTGGCTCCATATGATGGAACTGAGGTGGACAAGCCCAAGAAGAAGTGGCGGAAGTTTTTGCTGTCTCAGGTCATTGGCCCAGTATGCAGATAGGCCAAATCCCTGCACACTCAAGGACATCATAGCCTGGGAAACGTCAAAGATTCACCCATCTCTTGCAATGAGCTCTAGAATAGCTCCAAATTCGAGGTGCAGTGGGATGGCCTCCCATGCATAAATCCAAGTAGAGGTCAAAATGCTGTCCACTCATGACCAGCTCCAGGTAGAGGCCAACGTGCTGGCCTCCCATACAGAACTCCAAGTAGTGACCGTTGAGGTGGCCTTCCACACAGCTCCAGGTAGGGGCCAACAGGGTGGCCTCGTATGCAAATGTCAAAGTAGTGGCCAATGAAGTGGCCTTTAGCACACAGCTGAAGGTAGAGTCTAATGGTGCGGCTTTAACACAGAGTTACAAGGAGAATCCGACTGGGTGATCTCTTACACATAGCTCCAGGTAGCCTCCCATACAGCTAGAGGTAAAGGCAATGACACGGCCTACCTAAAAACAAGCGCAAGTAGAGCAGGGTGGGTCACCTCCCAAACACAGCTTAAGGTTGAGGCCTGTGAGGGGCCCTCTACTTCCCAGGGTACTCCCATACAGAGTTGCAGGTTGAGGTTTATGGGGCAGCCTACAGTACCACGCAGAACTCCAGACTGAGGCTGAAACCTTCTGGACACAGCTCAAAGTCCGGCCTGTTGGGGTGGCCTCCCACGACCAGCTTCAGGTGGCCTCCTACACAATGTTTGAGGTAGATATAGATAGGGTGGCCTCCAACACACAACTCCAGGTAGAGGCTGGTGGGGTTGGTCTCCAATGTCTTGCTGAAGGCTGCCATGCCAACCTGCTTCAAGTTGTGCATGACTTTTCCTGCTTGTATCAATGAAAACTTATTATTGACAGCACAGAGAACACTCCCTTGTGTTTTATGATGGCAATTGCTCCCTCCATCAGCTTTACAGGGACAAGCTCCCCATTTTCTAATGACAGTTCAGGACCCCCTCTGGACATTGGTTTGCAAGGTTAGAGACATGGATTAGAGGGAGGGAGATCTATTGATTACTCTGTGTAATTAAGTTTTGGGCTCTATTTCAATTTGTATCATATCCATTATGTTTATCCAGGCCATAGATATTAAGTAATGTCCCTGATCAAGTTCTTGCCTTTCATTATGTTTATGTGTCAGTATACTTCATACTTCATTTTTAAATTGATATCAATGTTTGACAAGTTTAGTTATTGTTATATATACATCAATAAAGATACGCCAATTAAGGGTACGGTGTGTAGACACGGTTTATGTCTATTTATATAGCATATCCTTTGGCCCTGCCATTGTAATAGAAATGAACATGTATAGCTTTAAACTTATGTATATATAATTGTTAAAACTTAGTATACTTTTACCGTATATTCTATGAATAGAGAACCACAGCCGATGAGAACTGAGAAAGACATGATTCACAGTAACATTGAAATTAATCTTTATATTTAATTTTAAAATCAGATTTTAAATCTGTTTTTCTCTATATCTCTGAATATTACATTCTCCAGGCCAGAATAGAGGCAAAAACGTGTGAGGGAGAGATTGAATTACACTCTCTGAAATGAGCGGCTCGCCGTTCCGAGATTTTGCAAATGGATTTCTTTTTTATGGCTCTCGTTAAACTTTACATGTCTAAAGTAGTTAACGTAGAAGAAAAACCATCGTATGCAGAGTCGCACGTGGGGCTCGTAAAGGCCGGCAGTTGTGGCGAGCCGAAACTCCAGACACCTCTCACTTTACCCCAGTTCCAGGGGAGCGAACGACATCGGGATTTATGGCCCACAGGATCTCGGACACATCAAGGAGAATGTGAGATCAGGTTGAAAATGGGAAGCATAGAGGGTTTGGCGAGCTGAGCTGCCATGGAGGGAAAAGAAGGGCAGGAATCCTTTCCTGCTCACATTATCTCCTATGAGAAACTTTTTTTTTTTGTTGTGATGAACAACATTCCAGAAAGAGAAGCAGGGGCGGTTAGTGACTTCATCTTCAAACAAAAATTGTACACAGAAAACAAAAAAAAACAAAAGAGAGACATAAAGAAGAGGTATATTTCGGCGAAGTCCTCACCTAGAACAATTTCCACAGTCCAGCACACCTTGGAAAGACTTGTTGTCGTTCTCAAAGAAATACTGGGTCTGTTCTGTTATACAGCTTTCTTTTGAATAAGCATCCGAGATGTCCTCCTCTAAATAGGACAGAAAACACACACACACACACACACACACACACACACACACACACACACACACACACACACACACGTGTCCTCTTCTGGAACACTGCTTTTGAAATGCAAATACATAATCAGGTTGAGTGGAGTAAAATGTCATTTTGTTTATAAAACCTACCTGCGTGTAGAAAACTAGGCAAAGTGAGACTGAGGAGGAAGTGCTGAAGCATTGACCTGAAAAAAAAAGAACAACTGTGTGCATCCTTCAGTAGGATTAAACAGATTGAATAACACTGGGACAAACACTCAAATCCTCTTACCATGCAGCAGTGGAGGCCCACCAGCCCAGATTTAACATGTCAGCTACGGTAGGCTGAAAACAACACAGATAAACACACACACACACACACACACATTAGTCTTTATGCTGTATTTATTTATTTCATTTATACACACACATTATACAGAACATGAAGATAAAACTATCATAAATAGGACCTAGGAATAAACACTGCTCTTGATGCTTGTGTGCATAAATATTCTAATCCAATTGCAAACACATATGGTAAGCACACACTCCACTGTACATGCACATACTCTCACTTTTTTATTACAAAAACACACACACACTCTCTTACCACATAGGCAGATCTTGGCCCAGCGGCGGCCTTCGGCTCTTTCTCCGGATCACATACTGACTGATAGTCGTAGGTTTTATTAAATGAATAGAGTGATGTATTCAACAGATTGACCATCAGAATGGGGTCCACTTCACCGAAGAACTGACCTATCTAAACGGTGAACCCACACACACATGCAAGGGGGGTGAGTGACATAAAATAGAGAGAGAGGGGAAAAAAAACTTTAACCAAAAACCATTTTAAAGTAAAAAAAAAAAACACATTGACTGCCTTCTTAAGTGAGCATTAAAAATTAAATTCAAATTAGCCCAAAAAGAAAAAACAGCAGAAGCACAGTATTCCAACCTGGATTAAATCTTTCTTGGAAATGTTTTTATTTATTTTTTTCCTGACAATAATTCTGTTGAATATGGTCATGACAAAATTTGACTACATTCTTTACTAAATCTACAAAAAAAACAACAACATTGTAATGAAGTCATCAGCGCATTAAATACAGAAAAGTTGGGATACTGCAGGAACAGAAAACTAAAATATTTATGTTAGAATGTCTGTGCTGCGTATGTCCATTATTCATTAGACATCTGGTTGAGACTCGGTTTGTGCTTTAGAAATGGGATGTATTGGCAAGCAACAAAAAAAGTCACTTGAGGTTTTTACTTTCAATGGCTACATGTGAGCATGTGAGTCGGATAAGAAGCTCAAAGGTCAAACAAATGCCACATTTATTAACATTAATGTGCAGTGCTAAGTGTTGCATTTACAGCATCCTTAGTAAGTATTAGGGTCAGGAAAGCATAAATAATATCTAATAAGCAAACAAAACGGTTATGTGAGCAAGATAATCAATATTCATTACTATATGGTTACACCAAACCAACTATAAGATTATTCTGCCTATTTTCAAACAAATTTTACAAATTAAATAGAATTTTTTTCTTTGATTAAAATATTATTTTGCTAGTTATAAGCATATTTTTGATGCTTGCAATTTCACATTTAAAAACTTTTAATTTTTTAACTTAAAAAAAGAAAAAACTATTTTTTTGGCAATGTCAGCACTAGAACAGATGATGCTGTCAGTCATCATACAGATATTGTTATTGCTTTGCACCCTTAGTTCTGGGATGTCTTTTGAAACCTTGAAGATCATTATGTACTGTATGGTTGTGCAACCAGGTACAGTATGTCTAACAACTGACAAACAAACAATACTTTCAAGTTACACTGTTAGCAATTGATATTGATCTTAACTTTTTTTAAATTTTTTATCCTAATCACTAATGTAACACACCTGATTTTTTAGGGCTGTCTGAATGCACAAGCCTGACATTTTTCAGATCGCCTCACTTGCCACATTTTTCACATGCCGAGTCACTTTCATATGTGGTCCTGGATCGGATATATACCTGATACACAACTTGAATGAGAATGGGCAGACCGGAATTCATGCAACCTTTTGACCTCGTGCATGCATATGGTGTTTGCTGGTGGTGTTTTGCTTGTTGATGATTTCTTAGCAGTTTTAGCAATAGGTACTAAAACAGCTAAAGCAGGGAATCAGGCTTTCTTCCTTGTTCTGGACCTTAACAAATACAGCCAACTAACCACTTGGATCCTCCAGAGCAAAATCCCTAACATATTATCCCTAAAATTGCATCCACTGTTTAAAATAAATGAGTGATATAGAAATATGGCCTGTTTAAACCCAGACGGCACGAGCAAAGACATGGGTGCCGTTTCAGAGGACAGATGTGTCCGTATTAGAGTCAGATAAATGTCGCTTATAATTATTAATCATGACACGCAAATATATTTTGACCAACAAAAAAAAAAAAAGAGTTTAGCTGTTTTGTAATGTGGACAGTAGTGTATCCAAGCAAATAGGTTGTTTTCATACCATGAGCACTTTGAATTGAAATCAACTATATTAAACTATTTCTATAAGAAAGAATTTTTTAAATAAATATTTATTTATATAATAATTATTATATAATTTATTTTTGTAATACATTTATTTATTTATATATTTATTTATTTATTTAACAATAAGTCCAATGCAAAATGTTTCACATATAAGCCTATATGCCTATATGTGAAACATTTAGCATTGGACTTATTGTTAAATAAATAAATAAATAATTATTTATTTAAAAAAAAATTCTTATAGAAATAGTTTAATATAGTTGATTTTAATTCAAAGTGCTCATGGTATGAAAACAACCTATCTGCTTGGACACACTACTTAAAGCACTATAATTTGTCCCGGCATTAGATATACCTGTATTGTAGCAGAAAAACTATCTATCTGAGCAAAATGAGCCTGATGCACTGCAGATATACTGCAGAGACACACTGCAGTAATTTATGAGGATTTCTTCCATTGCTCATTCCTGCTTATCTTGTTCTTTGCGGTAGTAAATAATCTATATAATGGAGAAAATGAACATCAAAGGCTTAAACAATAAAATGCACCTGCATTTTCCTGAGATACGGATGTGAGCACTGGGACTCTGACCTGCGTGATGTATTCGTCCTGATTAGACATGAGCAGGAAGCCTCCATCATCCAGTATCACACAGTCCACATACTGATGAAAACAGAGTCAACATGACTGTCATAGCAAACAGATCGGGGCTAGAGCAAATCAGACAATTCAAGAACTTCTGAAGTCTGATACAACACACCACATAACACATGCAGTACCTTATCGTTCCTGAGGCAGCCACAGATCTCGTCCTTACACTGCAGGGAGAAAATCACGAGAGGCGAAAGCTGAGAATTGCCCAAACAGCCTTTGCATCATTTATTAGAGTGACTCAGGCCTTCTCTGCTTCCAGACTGCAATATCAGCCTGTCTACAGTCTGTAACTAAATGCCTTCCACATGTTCAGATAAGGAGAGTTGTTTCACTTACATTTATCTTTATGGTGGCATTCATGAAGCTGTTCATCCAGGCAGATACATTAAGTTTGACTCCCACCACTACAAGAGAACACATTAAACATCATAAACGTAGAGGCCGCACTATCAATGTACCACTCGTATAGGGATATGAGAACCGACAGCTCTGTTCTAAACGTTCTGTGCATTTTCCGAGAAATATAACCACTGATGCTTGTCTCTACTCATGTAACCTAAAGGCTGTGAGTATTAACAGAAGGCTGTGACACAAAGCCGTGAGGTCTAGGAGCAGTGCATATGTCATTTACAAAGCTATGTCAGGTATCTTCAAGGAAAATCTAATTTACACATTTTCCTCCATAAATGACGAAACATGTTATGTACTAACAGTTTGGTTTAACAATGGCTAACCAGTAATGAACATGTACATCATTAAGTCTTTCAAACATATTCACTAATCAGTTGTCATGCCGAGTTCAGATGATATCCCAGAACACTAGGTCAAGGGCAAAGTCACAACCAGGGTGGGACACCAGTCAACTACAGTATGGCACTATGCATACATATTCAGACACTCATTAACATTCTAGGAACTTTTGCGGAGCCAGTCCATAGACATAGGCATGCTTTTAAGAGGTTAGAAGAACCTGGAGAAACCTATGCAGACATGAGTTTAACTTGCTGGTGGAAATCTTTACACAAGTAGTACCCTGAACTCAGTATAAACATATGCAGTACAGTATGTAATACGTGATGTACGACATGGTATAATTAACTGTAATCTACAAAAATCTCACTCTCACTCATCATCTATACTGCTTTATCCTGTGTACAGGGTTGTGTGGGGCCTGGAGCCTGTCCCAGGAGACTTTGGGTATGAGGTTGGGTACACCCTGGACAGGGTGCCAATCCATTGCAGAGGATGCACACATACACACACTCACATATTAGCCTAATCTGCACGTCTTTGGACTGTCGGAGGAAACCTGAGTACCCGGAGGAAACCCACCAGGCATGGGGAGAAACGGCAAACTCCATGCACGCAGACCCGAGGCGGTAATTAAACCTGGAATCTGGAGGTGCAAGGCGACAGTGCTAATCACTAAGCCATCGTGCAGCCTTTTACAAAAATTACAGTGTAGCTGAACAAGGCCCGGGGTTCGATTCCCAGCCAGTGCCCAAACCCCCCAGCCACTGGACACAGTGCCGGTCCCAAGCCCGGATAAAAATGGGAGGGT
>JAOVVA010000033.1:6283572-6299315 GCA_028565275.1 Leiocassis micropogon
TTTGGATTTTTACAACATTATTGTTGAAATACACAGTCCTGAAAAAGGGGCGTTTCTTTTTTTGCTGAGTATATAATCTCAAGTTATCTAGTCTTTTTCTTAGCGTTGCACTAGTAACTTCTGATCAGTTCTCACATTATAATGTGTATACTGACTACATATGTACAGTATATGTATATGTAAGACATAGTGTGCAATCACTTTAAGATATAGTAACATCTTTATGTTAGTGTCCCTATTGTAAGTATGTATGTATGTACTGTGTGAACAGTGTGTATGTATGTATGTATGTATGTATCTATATATCTATCCATCTATCTATCTGGTATGGGGCCCACCATTATGGACAGCTAAAGTCAATATTTGCCTTAGCACAGAGAACAAGAGGTAATATCCATCATCATTTGAAGGCAGAATTTGTTTTAGAATACAGAACAGTATATGCTTCTGTGGACAAGTTCATGTGGATATTTAGAAATTTCCCCACTGTGGGATGAATAAAGGTGTCTTATCTTATATTGTACAATTGTGCTGCTGTAAGCACAAAGACAACCCTGTGTTGCCCAGAAGACGATGGGTTCCCTTTCCATCTCTGGCTCACTCATTAGGTCTCTAAATCTATATCTCCATCCTACCATCTGTAGTCCAACTAGGAAACGTGGAGGTCAGTGGTGACCAGTGTATTTATTCCCATCTTGTATGGCCATGGTAGGACAACATTCACACACACTCATTCAAACACCAAGGGCAATTTGGGAACGTCAATTGGCCTAATCTGCATGTCTTTGGACTCTGGGAGGAAACTGCATGCAACTCCATGCACACAGACATGACGTGGGGATCGAACCCAGGACATGGATGTGCAAGGTGACAGTGCTAATCACTAAGCCACCATGCCGCCAAATCTATATCTACATTTTAGTAAAGCTGCTTTATGCCAGTATCCACTGGTTACATTTCTAACTAATATCTATAAAATAATCAAATATATACTGTAAACACTGACTATACCTGACATAGAAAAAAATGTACTGGGTGATACTTTCATTATGTGTTAGTCATGTTACCCCTTGAAGCTGCATTGCGAAACTAAACACTTAAAGGTCTTTGTTGATCGAATACATTTGTTGAAAATAAGGGGGAAAATTGTGTAAGTTTGATTTATGGCTGAATTACTCCTCTAAATCCTCATCAATTGCAAAGTGATCAGTAATTCTTTTGTGTGCTCACCAGCTGGTTTGAGTTTGACTCCATTGAAGTCCAGTTCCACAGCTTTACTGACCAGAATACCAGACTCGTAGCTGGACTCCCTGCTCTCTGTTTAATGAGGGGAGAAAAAGACACACACACACACACACACACACACACACACACACACACACTTGTAAGGACCATGCAGCAAGCAGTTTTTGTTAAAAAAAAAAAAAAAGAAAAAAAGAAATGGGGACCAGCCAAACGTCCCCCTAAAAGGTCATAACTGTCAGATTTTAATATCCTTTTAGGGACCCACCAAAATGTACCACATACCTGAACCCCACCCTACCCCCCACCTTTTAAGAGCATGTAGATGTAAAGCTGAACTGCGAGCCAGTGTGAGCTCTGACGGCAACTCAGAATTCAAAACTCAAGAACAACATTCACAAAGGACATGGATCTCCCTTAAAGTGTCTGCTTTATAAATTTGTATAAAACCTTAAGGAAAAAGTGGGTCGACACAGCGTGCTTCTAGGTAGGGGCTATTGTGGTGTATTTTGTATGTGTGTGTGTGTGTGTGTGCGTATGTGTGTGTGTGGGTGTGTGGACGTGTGCACGGATGTGTGTATGTGGGATTGATCCAGACCACACTTGCGTGCAGGTGGGGATTATTCATACGATGACATTCTTTAAGTAACACAGGCTTACTTGGAAGGAGATAAAGCATATGCGTGCAATGCATGCAAGCATCAAATAGACGAACAGCTGTGATCAGAAGCATGCCGATGAGAAGGAAAGCCTAAGAACCTAAGAAGTGGTCTAATGTAGCAGACTCACACACACTCACTCACCCACCCACCCAAGCACCCACCCACCCACCCACTCTCTCTCTCTCTCTCTCTCTCTCTAACACCTGCAAGATGCCTACAAATTGCACGGGGCCTGGTGGCTGCTTACTGTTGACATAAGGGGCAGTGAAGATGTATATGTCATTGTCTAAACTTCTCTTGTAGAAACTGGAATCAAAGGTCTCTGCATTCTCGGTCCACTCCTCTCCAGCACTGAGACAGAGAAAGACAGTGCATGGTAATGAAATGAGGCGATAAAATGCAATGCTAGTTTCCCATTAAACTGAAATAATAGAAAAAATTATCAGTGATTGACCATATTCATATAAAAGCACTGAAATTGTTATAAATTCTTCTTATACAAGAAAAGTGATTTGTCAAAAGTAGAAATGTTTAGTTTAATAAATAAAACATCATACACTTTATTTGCTTAAACAGGAGTTACATGTAATGTTGTTATGGAAAGTCCACAAAGCGATTAGTTGCTGTTATCACTAATCATATACTGTAGCAGTCAAGTTATAGCAGTTTTTCTCAGCGGATGTATATAAGGAAATAAATAGCCTGAGAGTGCAAGATTTTCTGTCATGAAGAACATCACATGGCAGAAAACTTATGCTTACTAAACACTTCATACTGGAGTACAGATATTTGTTTAACATGTAGTGGAGTAAAAGTAAACAGTATGCACTAATATAACTACTGAAGCAAAAATACATATACATGAAAAGTGTACTTAAGTACAGTAATGTACTTACAGTACGTTAACGTTTTTTTCAGTAATTGGTGCTACAATAAGTCTGTGGGATTTGACCAGGTTGGTACTAACCACTGCATACCAGGTACTCTCCCCACAAGACCTGCCGTCTAGCCGTTCTGACCTGGTCGTCTAGCTTTTAATTTGGCAATTATGCTTGGTCATTTTTCCTGCTTAAACACATCAATTTGAGGAACCGAGTATTTACTTGCTACAGGGAGTGTTTAAGGCTCCAGGAGCTGACTGAAATAGTCACCAATGCACCAATTTTGAGACTAGTTTTATCCAGACAGTTGGCACAAAAAAAAATCTAAAAGACACGCAGCATTTTTAATCCTGTTGTAGACTCGCTCTCCTCTCCTGCATGGCACGAGGATACAGCACTGCTGTGTTCAACTCGCAGCATAAGACAGTTCATCAGACTCTCTTATGCTGCATACATTTGTGAACCATTCACACATGCTCTTGTTATTGACTGCAGCTCTGCTGTAGTCTACTGTCGCGTGCGCCCATGTACTCCATTGCCTTGTGCACAGTGAATGTACTTGCATGCACATGCCGACAAGCAGTTCATAAAGTGAATTACAACAATTATATTAATTTAACACTTAATTTGGTAGCATTTTATGATCTGTGTTAATTTTTTTAAGGATGTAAATTTTTTTAATTATTATTATTTTTTTTTTCTATTTTAACCGCTTTTGCAACTTGGCCACTATGGAGATTTCGCAGTTTAAAAATAAAATGCTGAGTATATATTGAAATAAAAAATTACATAGTTATGCTATTAATATATGTAGCTTGTAAAATAATTTAGATTTTTTTTTCTTTACTATTATTAACATTAACAGCCTATGCAATATTAACAAATTATTTATTACAGTATATGTAGATTGCTTGATAACAATATATAGTGCATGGAACTAAGGCCAGGTTTCGTGCAAGCTCCATTGTTTTTGTGCCGCAGCAAGGCACAATAACTGGTGGGTAATTTTGCTTGTTCACTTGTGACAAAGTGAAGAACCACTGTTAACTTGTTTCCTTTGAACTGAGTAGTTTTACAGCTTTTGGATTAAAATCTTACTTAAGATGGCTTAAATCACTGTGTAGCCCGGTCCATCCAAACCATGCATCCTCTTTATCAGATGCCATCATAGGCTGAGTCAACCAGTGTAATATCTCAGGTACAGTAACACTGGTCAGGCTTGGCCAGTATTCAGTCAGCATTATCAGATAATTCTAACAAAGCACAGCTTTCAACTTTTATTCTACTTATGACTTCAGTTTAAATCACCATGGCTACATGAGTTTCGAAACTTCTGGCTCCATCCATTCATCCAGCTAGGAACTTTGTATTCCAGATAGGAATCATGGAGGCCAGTATTGACCATTGTATTTATTCCCATTTTTATGACCGTGGTGGCACACTATTGGCAATTTGGGAATGCCAATTAGCCTAACCTGCGTTGATTTGGACTGTGGGAGAAACCCACACACAGACCCCAAGGCGGGAATCGAACCCAGACCTGGAGGTGCAAGGTGACAGGGCTAACCAATAAGCCACCGTGCCAAAATTTTAATGTGGCTCCTAAATATTTTGGATTTAGAAGCCAAAAGCTCCTAAAGATGTATTTTTCTGTCTATGTTATTTCTAAAGTAGCAGCAGTATTTAATGTGTTTATTAATAGTCTTAGCTTATGTGAAACGCATTACTGAGATTTTACTCAAGAACACATTCAAATAAAAATATGTGATTTGGATTACAATTGAAATTACTGTTCAAGCTGTGCTGGGAGAGGACACATTAATCAATATCTTCTGAGCAGTCAGATCTGTGAATTTGATAGCTCTGTGTAATAAGTGCATTTAAATCATCTTCACTTTGCTACGTTGACTATTTTTGCCTCAACCACTGAATGATTTGCACTCAGACTGTCCTGCTGTTTTACACTTCAAAGATGCTTTATGAACTCGGTCTTAGTCCTACACTTTTATAGAGTACAGTTAATGACAGAGATAGAGAAAGGAGGAAGGGAGAACAAAGTAGGTCCAAGTTCATAAACTACTTTTTGTGATTTAAAACAGCAGGACAGGACCGTCACAACTTTTCTGTTCCCCGCTGAGGATCACATGCTTCCAGAATTTCTCTCCCACATCCTGCATCTTTCTAAAGCATCTAATACCTCTTACATATGGATGAGAAATTTATGACTAAACACACGCACACACAGACACACACCTCCTTAACAAAAACAATGCATTTCCAAGACAAGTTAAACATCAAACCAAACAACTTTACTTAAAATTTTGATTAAATGTTATTTCTTACCTTTTAGGGTAAATCCGTGTGATGCCCCCATCTGTAGCCACAAACCTGGCTAACACTCCTTCTCTGTAAAACAACAAATATAATAATTATCACATTCCCCTTAATTATGCTGTGAGTCACGATTTCACTAGTGACTCATTTACATGTGATGTTTGGGTGTCAGGTTTGAGTCATTCTGAATACTCTAAAGAGCACTGTGCAACCAATTAGGAAAATGACAACCACTAAGCCCTATTCCTCACAATGAAATATTCTGGTTTATTTGTTTTTCTTTCTGCTTAAGAATCATATACTTGATATAATCCTATACTTGGTAAAAGACTTCCTGGATTAATCTCTTTATCAGCGTTGCATGTCTGGATGCTGAAATGTTTGCCCATTCTTTTATGTAAAATTGCTCAAGCTCTGCCAGATAGAAAGAAGACAAGCAAAGTCATTCCTGTGTAGGAATTGCAATATGCTTAGGGTCAATGTCCTTTTGGAAAGTGAACCCAACTCCAGTCTTAAGTCTCAGAGGAATCTACGGTAACTTTATATTTAGATTTTTTCCCCCCTGAACCTTAACCAGTTCCCTTATTGAGGAAAACAAATATGTGCATATCCACAACACAACACTGCTACCACCACCATGCTTCACAGTGGAGTTAAGTTCTCTCAGTGCGAGAGAAAAATGTTTAATTTCTGTCTCATCAGCCTGAAGCAATTATGTCCATGGGTTTTGCTGAGCCTCCTAATGAGATTTGATACATCTGTTTTTCTGACTACTGCATATATGAAATGTTAAGTGTTTAAGATGTTATTATTGCCAAACCATGATTTATGCTTTTGTAGAACTTTGTCTTGATCTTAATAGCTTCTGTATCATGGACCAGTGTTTTTAAGTAGAGTACACCTATACCTGATAATTAATAACATGACTTCTGATGCCAATTGGTTCCACCAGAACAAATTTAGGGTTTTAAAGCAGTGAGGGTGAATCACACCACATACTTTTTTTTTTGTTACAACAATCAGCCATAATATTAAAAACATTAACATTAAAACCACTCTTGTACCACTGGGGCAGCTCTAGTAATGTGTGGCATGGCTCCACATGGCCTCTGGGGGTGTAATGTGGTGTGTGGCTTCAGGGTTTTGGCAGCAGATCTTTTGGGTGCTGTGGGTTGTGAGGTGGGGCCTCTGTGGAACAGACTGTCTGGCACATCCCTTGGGTCCTTGATTAGACTAGGAACTGAGGAGTTTGGAGGCCAGAATGGTGGCCTTGGGCTCTTTGCCTGCTGGGCTCTGGTGCCGTTCTATCATGGCCAGCATTGACTTTTCAGTAATTTGTGCTGCATTGTACTGCCTTTCTGTGAGATCGGATCGAATGGGCTGGACTTCGGTCTCTATGGGCATGAGTGAACCTCAGATGCCCATGATCGTGTCACCAGTTTACTGGTTTTAGGTGGTGATCAGCCTTGTTCAGTTCACCTGTTAGTGTCCATAATGTTATCTCTGATCTGTGTACATTTGCAAGTAATTTTGGAATTTTCTGACCTATATTGATTAATCCCTATACATCAATATTTAATATGGGCTACCCTATTTAAAAGAGATTGAACAATCATGTGTAGAATACTTATTTAAGACACTGTATTATTTTATTGCTCCAAATTCAGTTGCATATTATGGTTTCATTGGTTCCAGATCCATTTGTATAAAATTACTAAGGCTGGGATTAGTTTAAGGTTACTTTAATATCTTAATACAAAATTTATTACAGATTACTCATAACATGACGTGCTATAGGATTAATTCAGGTTGAATTTGCATATCTACAGCATGACTGACTTACACACTCTGCTGTGTCCACATCTTCACCAGTTCAGCTGTAAGACCAGCATCAAGTAACAGTCTGTTGAGTAGAGTCACATTACCTGGCAAAGAGTTAGAGGAAAACATTGAGATGTAGTTTGTGAACAAGTTCCTTAATTAATCCATCCTCACACCTAGGAGCAAATGAATGTAGCAAATCCACCTACTGACTTGTTTCAGGAATTGGAAGAAAACTGATGAGAACTTACTCAGACACTCAGGCAGAACATGCAAAATTTCCTTCAGGAAAGTTACCTATACTGTAGCTGTGAGGTCACTTTATTCTGCTATAGCACTGATCTAACTAAATATGTAATTTGTACATTTCCTTTACTCTGGCCTCCCATTTGTCTTTTATGGACACAGCAATATTCCACACATTAAATAATAATAATAATAATAATAATAATAATTAAATAATGTTTGGGCGGGACAAAAAGTGTAATGCTCAGAAGAATAAAAAGCTAATGTGTGTGTTGTGTATGAGGTAGCAGAAACCCAAGTCAGTATAAGCAATGATTCATTAGAAGCTGAGCAAGAGGGTAATAGAGACAGTAATGACAAACCAGACCAGACTAATCAATCACAAAGGTTAATTTCAATCAGTGCACTCCAGGGTCACCTTCACAGTGAGCAAGAAACACAGTGACATCACTTGAGTGGGAAAGCACCTGAGTAAGCAACTATAAGTAAAAGGACACTCATCTCCAACAGCATGAGATCATCATCGATTTACCTACTTCAGGGACGTAAAAATGTAACGGAGCTTTGATAATGATTTCAGAGAGAGCTTATGTAAAGGTTGACGTGATCTAAACATCAAGGCGATTTTTTTTTTGTTACAAAAAAATACATCGCTGTATTCCTTTATGACTTTAATGCAACTTATTTGTATCTACAGCATGTACTTGGTACAGATCTTTACCTCTGACCACTTTCCTGAGCCCTGATGAATAAAAACCACAACATACTAACACCACCATGATTTATTGTGTCACCAAGGTGATACTGTGTTCAGGGTGTTACTGTTTATTTCTTGTCTATCATGTACATATCTATCAGGCAAAAAGTATGCACTTACACATTGGGTCACTGGGTGTTCTCTTGTCGATGTACTCGTTGACGTCCATAACGAACTGAGTGTTGTTGGTGGAGCTTTTCAGGTCCTGGCAATATTCCCTACACAAAGTCATCACAAGTTTATCCAACACAAATTACGCCAAAAGCAAATTAGAAAAGTACAATTAGAAAAGATAAATAGATGCACTGCAAGCATAAATCAAATTTATGTTCTTTGATGGTGCAATATAAAGTCTGGACTGTGTACTGTGAGTAAAACTTATTTCAGTGTTAGGAAAAGAGCACAGCTAAAGATATGCATAAATTTATAAGCCTTTAAACACCAATTCAGCCTGGACAAACCCAACACTGCTACACCGTTTGCCTTGTGTGTGGTTGTGTGTACGAGAAAAAATAAAAGGAAGAGAGAAACCTACCTGGGTGCTACAAAGGTGTAGCCGTACTCCTCAAATTTCTCTATTTGCAGAGTATCTAAGACTGTAGAAAAAGAGATGAGGCAGGTCAGAACCTTAAACTTCCCTGGCAAATATCCAGCATCAAAAATCACAGGCTAATGCAATATCCAGAAGATATCCATAGATAAATCAACGCAAAATTGGAATTTACTGTATATGGAAAGACATATTTTTTTTTACATATTGGACATAATTAATAGTACTATAAATGTGAAGAATGCTCTCAGACATGCACATTCCTTATCATGCCATAAGGCTCATGTAGTGGATAAGTGAGACATGCAAACATGTGGAAAGATAAAAAGGTGAAGAAAAAAAAAAGGAAGAGACAGACAAGAGGTAATGACTGTACTTGCCCTTGTGCCCTACAGTGTAAATCCCACAGGTTACCCAGGAGAGAGAAAGACAGAGTTATGAACCAACCAGTACTGTGAACACAATATTTCATCACATCATTGCATATAAAGCTTGGGGACATGACAGACGAGTTCTTCTGAAGCCCAACAACTGGCTTTCAAATAAAGAGGGTGTAAAGTTCCAGCTGGAGGGAGATGAGCAACGACAAAGTGTGTAATCCCTTCTTTCAACACAAATAGCAACAAAGCGTAGGGCGTAAAGACAGCACCCAGAAATAACCAGACGGCATCAAAAAAGGGGGAAAAGCCTTATGCTGCACATTATTAAGGTCACGTTCTAGACAAAGGAATACTTTAGACTGTATTTTTAGTAACTTGATACAACTATGACATGTAGCTACTTTCTGTAACTTCTGTAATTAACCCTGGCAAGAATTACTATTGAAAAAAATGTCCCCTTAAAATGTGTTGACTGATTATGGCTCAGTGGATAGGGTTTTGGTTACTGAGGGAAAATCTTGTGGTAAGAGGCAGCGCTGCCAAGTACATGGGTTTCCAACAGGACTGACTACTTTTTCAACTCAGTTAATTTTTTTTACATTATGTATTAAGCATATAATTTGACGGAATAGGCATATAAATTGATGTATTGGGCACATACAGTAAATTGATATTGTCACAAAACATATAAAAATAGAAATGCAGTAGGTCTTTATTGAAAAACAATCTGATAAGGAACACAACCTGAGACACAAATAGGAACCCATCTTCTTTTGGATCAACAGATTGTGAGATTATGAATTATTAAAATATTTTACAATCATTTTGATTTGTTGGTGTAGGTTTATTTATTTATTTATGGTAGTAGGATATTTGCATATATCACCAATTTTAACATTTGTAAGTGAAATATGCTTGTTTGTTTACAAATATTAATGCCAGATTTATTGTTTTATGTGGGCATTGCTTAATGTATTGATTTTACAAGTTGAATAAAATATTTTATTTATGAGAAACACATTTACATTTGGCATTTAATAGTTAAATGTCGCTGGATGAAAACTGGACTTTTCTTTCTAGGAAAACCTTGTTGATTTCTTAAAAATATATATAATCATATACTAATTCGTTATAGATATTACAATATATTTTACTGTCCATTGTTGGTTTTTTTTTTTTTTTTTTTTTTTTTAATAGGCCATTGGGCTGGTTTGGTCACCCAGTTTTTCATTATCAATAGGTATTATTGATTATTATCAACAGACAATTATTATGGCTTTATGTACAGTTATGGACTAGTTCCCCAACCTGGTTCCTGTTCCTACAGCTAGCCTTGGGCAGGGTGAGTTCCTATTGTGTTTTGTCGTATTATTCTTGGGTTGATGGGGGTAAAGCTTAGCTAGCTTTGCCATTGCTTTGTAAGTCTGACCAGTTGTATGTTCCTCACCTTATAGCAAGGCTAGAAATGGTCTAACAGCACAATAAAGAAGTTTTCAATATGAAAAAAAGTCTTTGTACCAAAAACATTGATTTGTTTGCTAACGAATTAATCAAAGTAAACAGGGAAGTGCTTTATTTTATAACTGATGAATATCACTAAACCATTAGTCCATGACCAGGATTTTTAATGCTAACAGGTTTAGGTTAAAGGTAAGGATGCAAAAGTTGCTAACATTTTTTACTTTTTTTTTCATTCTGTGGCGACATATTTTAAACATTTGATAATAAAGTTCAACAACTGTCATTAGACAGCTACAAGTGTGTCAGGATTCACCTGAGCAATTAGACATGTTTATAAGGTTTTGCCCAGCAGGGGTATATACAGTACTGTATGTGTACGTATACAGTATATTGCATTAGTGTTGCTACTCTTAAATGTGCTGTTTGTGCTCTTACTACTTTTTTTGGTGTTGTTTCTATATTTGCCTACAAACAAAGCAACATAACAAGCCTAGCAATGTAATTCGCTGTAATACTAGAATATGTTCGGGCACTTGAACAAAAAGAGAAACAAACCTCATGAGAACAGTGCTCATGAGAAACAATGTTTTGTGTTCACAATGCTTTCTGTTCGCATGCTCTTCTCATCACTCTGCACAACTCTCTGGAGCCAAACATCTCTTGGCGAGCATGTCTAAGCTTCACTTTTTCTTTCAACTCAGCTCAGGAGCCCCCTGGAGCTCACTGAGCATTCATTCAGGCTTTTAATCAATCCAGGAGATCTGTAGAGAACAACAAAGCCTGAGAGCAAACACACGAAGACATGACCCATTCTACACCCTATGCGCCATCTTCACCTGGGGCTTTACAACATAATAAATATTTGCTTGACTGAATTACAGCAAAGGAGAGAAAAAGAGATAGGCAGAGTGACAGAGACAGAAGGAGACAGCGCTCATCCATGCACATCTGCAACACACTCCTGAAACATTAATCACAGATGCAAACTTGCTCTTGAATGGCTGGAGATGTTTAAATTTAGGTCATACACATACTCATTCAAAAGTTCAAATATTTCATAGAAATATTGGTATTCCATCTGTGATTATGTGTACATTTGAAATGCACAACACAGTACAAAATAAGGTAAATAACTTATCGCTGCATTCTTGCAAAGTGACAGATACAGTATTGACAAGCATTTCACCTCTTCCCAACCGACTCAAGCTCAGCTCAATCTGTTGAATCTAAAATGTTTCCACTGTTTCCAAATGTACAAGTCTTATAGAGGATATCCACCACTCAATAGTCTCTATTTAGACTTATTAGATTATTACACTACACCTATCTTCATTCATCTTCTATACCGCATATCCTGCATACACTGGATTCGGCAGTGGTGGCTGAAGCGGTTACTAATCCGAAGGTTAGGGGTTCAAGCCCCACCACAACCAAGTTGCCACTGTTCAGCCCTTGAGCAAGGCCCTTAATCTGCTCCTGGGACGCTGTATCCTGGCTGACCCTGGGCCCTGACCCTAGCTTCCTAACTGGGATATGTGAAAAAAATCATTTCGTTGTGCTATAAGATACATGTGACAAATTATTGAAAAAAACAACAACATATATACTGTGTATATACTGTATATATTGGGAGGTATGGAGCCCCTGATATAAAGTATCCCTTTTGTAAACTGCAATGGATCTCCTACTAGGTCACAATCCTCAGTTCATTTTAAAGTGACATATACACAAACAGGTGACCTGGCTAGATTTCCCAAAGCACCATGTGAAATGCATCCCTTTGCAATCACCTTTGCTATCCGCTCAGGTAGGTGATGTTGTGATCAATAAAGAAGGCATAGAAAACCAAGCCAATGCGGGCAATCACATGGCACTGAGCACACTTTAACATTAGAATTCACTGAACAATCAGAATGTGAAAAAGAGGTGAAACAATTTGTACTGTACTGTACAGGGGGGTACTGTATCTGGCTCCACAATGAACAATCACAATTATCAATGAATTGATTGGAGAAGTCTGTCTGCCTGTTGGATATGACCTCTGCATACAGATGCCACTTTTCCTGTTGTACCTGTTGTCTGTACTACATCCACTGTACTAGAGTTATGACCTGGGTGGTGATTTTGCGATTACTGGGGTAAAAAAATGGGTAATGCCACTGAGGCAGTATGTTTGGGAACCTTTTGCCCCATTTATGATTGATATTTCTGACAGTCTTAAGGTACTGGAGCCCAAGGAGACAAAATGTGTTGTTAAAAAGAAAAGAAAAAAGAAAAGGGGCCTGTTGGACCATAGTATAGTCCATCCATCTGTTGTGTTTTGATTGTAGCACCATGCTGATGGGGCACTGCTCATAAAATAACCCATTTCATTACAAGAGCATTGCATCTTAAGCAATCTAGAACCTGTGCCATAACTTTGTTTTTATGTAACATGTTGTTACATAAATGTAATGTTTGTTTATAACAAACGAAAATTATGGGAAAAAAACACCTCAACTAAGATTGCCCATGTACTTCTGAAGTAAAGTCAACTGGCTGTTTACCGCCATTAAACAGCTGGTACTAAGAGGAAGAGCAGAGGGGTGATGGTCAAAAACCACTACATGTAAGCACTGATACTCACACATGGCTTGCTTTATGTCTCCTAGGTTTGCTTGAATGTAGTGCATGTTGTACTCAGGCAAAACCAAGGCCAAACTATAGAACACACACACACACACACACACACACACACACACACACACACAAACGAACATACAGGTACACAGGATATAGAGATCATTAAAGGGAAATTCAGATTTTTCCAATTTGTTTGTATAATTTGCTTGTTGTAAAGAAAACAATTGTTCTAATTGTCTGATAAAAAAAATCTACCATTCTACTGATAATACTATGGTTTTTTTTTTTTTAACTGAAGCCTTTATGTCTTTAAAAGGCACCACCAGCACGTTATTGCACAAAATAGTTACAAAATGCATTGTGGTTGCCTTAGAAGATATTTTATGATATAACATACAGATGTGCGTCCTGGCACAGATTCTAAAAATCTCTGCAAGTGTCTTGGATGGATGAACACAATTCTTCCAACAGATATCCACTCAAAGTTTTTAAGAAGTTCGTCATTTTATGTAGATACCTACTACAGTTTTTTTTTCTTATTAGAGACAGTCTAGGAAACTAAGAACCCTTTAAAGAATTCCTGAGAGGATATTTTGTCTAAAAATATAAAAATGTGTTTATCTAATAAAGTATGTTCAGCTGAGTTTATAATCTTGAGGGATTTGCCTAATATTGAACTCTGCTGTGATGCATTATTTACTGTAGTCTATTACCTGCCGTGAGTAGTTTGGCTATTTAACAACTACACGCATATTATACAGAATGCTAGATAAGTTTCTTGCATGTTTAGATTTTGCTTGATTATTCTTTTTTTTTTACTTTATTCATTATTCTTTCATTTTATAGTTCAGTCATTGATTTTTTGGAACATTAGTATCAAAGAAAACCATTTTACTGTCATTTTAATGTTACTAACATTTATATCATGTGGTTTCTCCGACTGTTCAGTTAACAAACTACATATGACTGCACTCTATCACAATAGGAAAAAAAAGGCTGACTTTAAAGTTTCCTAGCACTGACCAAAACACTCATCAATTCTCCATGTTTGCTTCTGAACAAGCAAATTATGCTGGTAAATGTTGAAAAATCGATGTAATTGCCCTTTAAGTTAACAAATCAATGTTGATGTGGAGACAAATGGGCTTAACAAGCAAAAACGCCTTGAATCTCTAAAGAAGTCTTGTTTGAAAATACCTGTAGTCTGTGCCATTGACCGGTACCCATGTGTAAGTCCTCACTCCTCGGTCAATGTATCTCTGACAGCAAATAGAGAAAAAAAAACAAGAAAACAGAAATAAAGAAGTTAATGCGAAAATTAAAAAAACATAGACATGCACACAATAGAGCTAAAGTTGCTGGAACATATGCCCATTTACGCTTTTTTGGTTGAGCTGTATTGTTTTATTTTTTGCTGTTTTGAATGAATAAATAAATCTCCACATTTCCCTCGGAACACTGCACAGCTTGTCATGTTTGAATTATGTTATGTAATAATGCCTTATATTAAGCTCTCATCACATGCACTAGTCTTAACTAGCTAGCTGGCTAACATACGGGCAGTTATAATCCCAAGTTTTAAAAGAAATCTAGTGTTAGCTAAAAATGAATTAACATCCAGGTTAACCTGTGATATTGTTTAGTAGGTTGCATTTCTAGGTCTGAAAAGCACCACTGCTGTTTAGTCCAACACAGCATTGTTGATTATGTTCCTACTTGGTAGCTGTCCTCTACAACTGTATAAGGTGTTAATAAAGAATTGTTTCTTATTGCAATCAAGACATCCCTTGGCATTCACTTATGAAGATTGAAGATGTACTGTATGCAATCAGATACTTGGTTCTGGAAGATACATTGAAGTATATGAAATACAACGACAGTCAACTGTAATTTTGACACAAGGTCAGCTGATCTGAAACGGTTCTTGCAGGAACAGTATTGTCAAGTGAATTTGCAAAACCCATCAAGCACCATGATGAAACTGGCTCTCAGCAAGACCAAAACTTACCTCTGCTGCAGATGAGAAGTTAATTTAGCATTACCAGCCTCAAATATCACCAAATAACAAACATTTATAGAGCATAAGTAGCAGACACATCTCAATATCAACTGTTCAAAAGAGATTATTGCATCTTTTGGATGCCTTCAGCATTGTTTTACAATGTAAAATGCAGTAAAGAAAAGGTCTGTCCAAACTTTTGACTGGTAGTCTATACAATATCAGTTTAGCTTTTCATAGCTTCTGGTGCCTGTAATAAGTAATTAAATGAAGGAGCTTCGTGCCATGTTGAAATGTTGTGATCAGTGTTGGGGGACGTTACTTTTTAAAGTAACTAATTACATTACAAAATTACTGTTTTCAAAAAGTAATCTGTTACATTACAGCGTTACTGTCTGATAAAAGTAACTTTTCCATTGCAGAAAATGAAAACTCCTTTGTGATTCCTCATGCATGTTGTTTTAGTCAAGACCTTGTTTGGCTCATAATCTGTTAACTACTAATACCCCTATCTCACCTACGCGGTTTTGCGCGGTGGCCGTAAGTACGGTTCATCATGATTCACCCCGAGTTTTGGTGCTGTGATTAGGTTTCCATCTTTCCGTGCGTCGGTCCTCGCATAGTCAAACTGCATAGGTGAGATAGGGGTATAACAGCAGGAATAACAGAGGAGGGTGGGTTATTGGGGACGGGGCTTGTAGGACGACTTTTACACACACACACACACACACACACACACACACACACACACACACACACTAACGGATTGGGAATGACTGCTGTCTGGC